>PVKE010004705.1:0-62960 GCA_004027555.1 Craseonycteris thonglongyai
ACAGAGAGAGAACTGAACTGGGGGAGCTCCCAGTTCAGCATATGGTTCTGCACAGGCCGGGGCCGGGATTCGATCCCCGGTCCCCGGGGCTGTAAAGTGAGCGCTTAACCCACTGAGCCATCCCGGCTTCCCCCGTTGGTGTTATTTTAAAATCCCTTAGAGTTTACTACCCCTCTCCCATATATGCTTTATTAAACAAATATTTAAAATATCTCTTGTTAGGAAGTGCTCATAAATAGAAGGTTTTACATGTCTCCCCCAAATATCAACTTGCTATGTGTATTCTGATAATCCCCTATGCGTGCTTTCACTTCTCTCAGTGGGGAGTTAGAAACTAAAACATGCTTGGAATTGAGGTCTTTCTGCTTTATGGAGTGATTAGGAAGTTCAGTGGTTTGGATGTCTAGGCTGGGAAGGTGTGAAGCAGAGCTGATACAGCCCGGACACACTGAGGCCAGCCTTATGGTGCTGAAGTACTTGCATATTGGTTGGTAATAAACAGGCACCACTCCAAGACCCCCCATTGCCTGGCACCTTGGTTCCCTTGGACTGCTCCCCAGCCCAGCAGCTAAAGGGTTAAGCCTGGCATGCCTGGGGTCCTGTTTGATTGGTGCCTGGTGTCGTTTGGCTGTTCAATGTGAATATCACCTGTTGGTATAAGGAATGGAAAGGAATTACTGCTTGATTGACATTCCCAAGGGAATCCTGGAAAATTGGGAATAATAATAATATGGGTTAACATCTATTGTGAGCCATTCTAAAAACTTTATACATATTTATTCATTCAACACCCTCAGCTATCCTGTGCCATGGCTCTGTTTACCCCCATTTTGCAGATGTTAAAACGGAGGCTCAGGTTAACTTATTAGTCCATGGTCACACAAATAGTAAGTGCTGGAGTTTGGAATTTGAATTCAGGCTGACCCCAGAACCAGTGTTCTTTTCTAAGTCTCCTCACAGCTCTGACCTTCCACAAGTCTCTAAGCAATAGACATTGATCTGGCTCCTGGGCACAAAATATAGAACAATAAGACCTAACTTCTGTCTTTACGTAGTTCATCATCTAGTGAATTCAGTCAAGCCCCTCCTGTCCGGGTCTGGACAGCACATGTCCCTCATGACCCTTTCTATGTAAGAGACACCATTTGATGAGCAAATTCTGAAGGAAATATTTGGTAGATAGGACTCTTATTTGATGGTGTTCATTGCAGATCAGAAGGGCAATATTTGCATAGTTTGCTTTTGAGGACATGGGAATTTACTTAAAAATTTTTTTTTAATATTTTATGGTTTTAATTTTATTTGGGTGACATTGATTGATAAAAATTACATAGGTTCCAGGTGTACAATTCTACATCCCATCATCTATGTATTGCATTATGTGCTCAACACCCAGAGTCAGTTCTCTTTCCATCACCATTTATTTGATACCCATCCCTGCTCTCCTACCCTCCCCACCCCCACTCCCACCCTGCCCCCCTTACCCTCAGGTGAATTTATTTTTAATACAGAAATTTTGGCTTTTTACATTGAGATGGAAATTTATGGTAATGTTTTTGATAAATATGAATTCAGAACAAGGTAGGTCAACTTGAATTCTATACAAACGAATGTGAATATAAAACATTTTCATCCATACAGCCATTGTGACACAGAATTTTAGGATGAGATATAAGTGTCTGTTTTCAGGAAAGAATCATGTCATTTATACAATATAATAAAATAAATTATATTTAAAGTAAATATGATTGGATCCTATATTAACTTTTTCTGTATTAATTCATGGGATTTGATAACAAGCCAATGCATCTAAAATCAAATTCTGTTTTATCTTAAATTCAGTAAAGTTGCCATGACAGTAGTTAGTATGATATGTTATAAAAGGCATTTCTACAAGAACATAATCCATGAAGTGGTCTCCAAACACATATTATAGGTAAAAGCTTTTCTGTTATAAATTGAAGAGAGATTTTTATGACACTTGAGAAGTGGAGGCCAGGAAGCTAGAACTAAAATAATGTGCTTTCTTTCTTAAGAACTCACCTTTCATGTTGTCTTTTGCAGTTTCTTTCCACTGGCTGGCCCTGGTGTACATAGAAAAAAACCCCACTTAGTCTCTTCTCTACCATCACACTTTACTGTCTTTCAGTACAACTTACCTATTTTTTCTTAAGAAAAATGTATCAATAAAATGGTTACTTTAAGTAGCAGATTTAGAAGGCAAATGAATCAGATGATCTATGTCTATTCAACAACATTTGGAAGCATATCATGAGCACTGTAATCTGATTTCAAATCTTGGATCATTCCCTTACTAGCAGTTAGTTAGCTACTTGGTGATTTGGTTTCCCTGTTAAATACTGATAACAATAGCACCAATTTTATTAATCTTAACATCAATGTATATATCTATAATATAAAAGATATTAAGTTATAGCAGTTTACATGTAAGTATATGTATTTTATATTTAAGCAGTCATGGAACACAATAAATTTCAGCTACATTCATTGTTACAGCTCTGCCAAATTTTATAGGAATGTGTTATAAACTTCATTTAAAATCCTAAAATCTGAAGTGTATCTGTTTCTTTGACATCTTAAGTTATTGTTTTGTATTTTTTTTTTTATTTTCAGAAAAATAGTTTGAGGGTTATACATTTCCATTTAAGAACCCCAAATTTAACTGTGAGGGCCTAACAGCATTAAATAATCCAAATTTATTTAATTCTGGAGTTTTTAATAACAAAGGACATCATTCTGATTTTAGCTTTATTTTTTTGAGGGGTAGCAAATTATAGCACAGATCCAAGGGGGCCGTTATTATTACAGCGAAATGATCTACTATGCAGCTATAATGCTCCATTGTTATAATTAGTTTTCTTAAAAAGGCTATGTTTGGGATATGAAATATTTACTATGCCATAATTTTTACAGTTGGATCAGGCTCACCACTAAAACTCTGATGGAAATTATGATCCTCTCCACACCTCACAAAAAAATATGCATCCACACCCCACTTTGAATGTAATTTTCAGGAGTCTCATGAACTCCATGAAGTCTGTCCATGGACTTTTCCTCAAATCTACAGTTCCAGAGAAAGACTGTCATGGAGTCCAGAATAAGAACCCCATTTTTTGTGTCTCAAAAGGTAAGAGAGTGGCATTTCAACACAGTCCTCTGGCTTGGCTGAAGAGTGTCATACAATGGTTTCCACGCAATAGTCTTTCTTGAGTCAGGGAGGTGGTTGAGATCTACAGAAAAGTCATCTGCAGCTCAGGTCTTTCTATGCACTGATCCCTTCCCGAACCTTTGTCTTTATCATCAAATACTCTTTTCTCTCACACTTACTCATTCAACTAATATTTATTGAGTAACAAATATGGGCCAAGCAATGTGCGAGGTGTTGGGATACACTGCTTTCCAACAGAGAAAATGGATAGGTAAATAGAAAAATTATAATGTGATAGAATCAGTGACATAATAAAGATCATCAGTGTTATGGAATACAGAGGGGATAGGGACATAAAATGTTTGATCAGTCAATAGCAGCAATATTTTAAAATGTTCGATTTGTTAAATCTTTAATAATGGGTCAAATTCTAAGTCAAGTTGATTGCAGGCAAATGAAAACTAAATTACTTTTCTGACACAAACATTTTTTTAGTTTATTTTTGAATTTAAAAAAGTTATAGCTGACATTAAATATGATTTTATATTAGTTTCAGGTATACAGCATAGTGGTTAGACATTTATATACTTTACAAAGTGAGCTCCCCAATAAGTCTAGTCACCACACGTAGTTATTACAATATTATTGACTATATTCCTAGTGCTGTATTTTACATCCTGTGGCTATTTTATAACTATCAATTTGTACTTCTTAATCCCTTCACCTTTCTCACTCAGCTCCCCCAGCCTCTCTCCCATCTGGCAACCATTAATTTGTTCTCTGTATCTATAAATCTGTTTCTGTTTTGTTTTCTTTATATTACACATATAAATGAGATCACAGGGTATTTGTCTTTCTCTGTCTGACTTATTTCACTTAGCATAATACCCTCTAGGTCCATCCATGTTGTTGCAAATAGTAAGATTTCATTCTTTTTTTAATGTCTGAGTAATATTTCATTATATACATTTTATATATAGATATAGATATAGATATATAGATATACACACACACATACCACTTCTTTATCCAATCATCTATTGATGGGCACAGGCTGCTTCCATACATTGACTATTGTAAATAATGTTGCAGTGAGCATAGGGGTACATATATCTTTTTGAATTAGTGTTTTGGATTTCTTCAGATAAATACCCAGAAGTGAAATTGCTGCACCATAACGTAGGTCTATTTTTAATTTTTTGAGAAACCTCCAGATTGTTTTCCATAGTGGCTGCAACAAGTTGCAATCCCACCAACAGTGCATGAGGGTTCCCTTTTTTCTACATCCTCACCATCACGATGGCCATTCTGACAGATATGAGGTGATATCTCATTGTGGTTTTAATTTGCAGTTCTCTGATGATTAGTGATGTTTGAGCATCTTCTCATGTGTTTATTGGTCAGATGCAAATAGTATTAAAGAATGAGTATTTGTAGAGTAGCTGTTAAATCACAAAATTAAAAGAAGTTATTAAAATATTAATCACACACAGAGAGCTGGTCTCTTCCAGTGTCAAATGCAATATTAATGTCCAGGACAGTTAACAGTCTATCAAACAGTTCAAGTTCAGAGCATGCAGAAAAGAGAACAAATTTTTCTCAATCTATCATCTGAACAAAGCATTTTCCTGGAAAGATTTAGAACACAGTTTTCATCAAGGGTGTAGCAGTTCATATTTTACTCTTGAAAACATGGACAATGAATAAAACATAAGAAAATTTGAATGACAAACTTGTCTCTAAGAAATTTATCAGCAACAACACAAATCCTGGACCTTCATCTTTCAAATGTCATCTCCTTGGTGAAGTCATCTGTGAATGCTGCAAAGACAGAAGAACCACTTACTTCCTGCAGCGTTTCTTTAACACCCTGTCCTACATCACAATATCAATTCTTTATTGGCCTTTGTTCCCTTCAAGAATGTGAGGTAGGGACACCACTCCTACTGCAGACCAGGAGACAGGGAGGCTGCTTACAGTACCCACTGCCACCTGACAGCATAGACCTGCTAAAAACAGGAGGGCCCAAGGAATGAGGTTTATTTGTCCATTAATTTCTCCACCAAGAGACCCGGTATTCTCTATCTTAATTTTGTGGCGGGGACTGATTAGCTCAAGGATTTGGGATGGCATTTATGTGGGCAGAAGTTCAGGTGGCCTTAAGAGAGTTAATTAATTAGACACTACATTTTAGTTCCTGCTAATTAGAAAGAGCTGCCAAGAAGAATTAAAGTGCAATTTGTAACTCATTTTAGTCGTCCTTTCTCATGACCCTACCTTAGCTAAAGTGTGGAGGTAAAGAGAGGGGGAAGAGATGGATGTCAGAAGACAACTTGTAAATGGCCTTGGAGCCCAGCAGAAGCACAAAGGGGACTCCAGGGTCAGGCAGGGAGGGGCACCCGCGGTGGGGCCAGCCAGCACAGCCTTGTGTGCGGAGGAGATGGGGAGGGGTGGGGGGGGGGAGGTGTACAATGTGCTTCGTGGTGCACTGCGGGGGGCGGGGTGGGGGACAGGCCTGCAGAGCAGCCCCCAGGGCTAGATCGGCCCCTACATCCTGGGGCTGCGGGCAGGTTTCCAAATTGCTCTATACTTGGGGTCGGGTGGAGTGTGGGCTGAAGGGACCTGGGGGGAGAGGCAGTGGGGGGCCTCATGGGACAAGCTCCAGGCAGAGAGCAGCGTTCAAGACAGAGCCTCAGAAATAACAGCACTGTCTGCACCCCACCCGATCCCTGCCACAGCCCTGTGAGGCGGGCCCGGCAGTGGGTGACAGCCACTGTACGGAGAGCGGAGATGAAGGCTCGTAGAGTAGACCCAAAGGTCGCAGGAGCAGAAAGCTCAGGCTGCGTTAGGCCGGCGGGCGCCCAGCGGCTGCGGTGGCGATTACCAGGAACACGCTGCAAGTTTACTAAAGAAGCGCCAGGTTTGGCCCCCGCCGGATTTCTCTGCCCACTCTGTGCCACCACGTGAGTTGGCACAACCTCAAACGCAATTAAATAGCCTTGACAGCATAGTCCCCCAGTTCCTTCCGCGCTGGCATTTTTCAAGGCCGTGATTCCCAAGTGACCAGGTCAGCCCCGAGCCCGGACGCCCCGGTGCGCTCACGGCGACTTTACAACGAGGAATTACAAAGCCTCTGGTGCGCCTGACCCCGAGAGGACATAGGGTGGCCTCCCCTCTCCTTTTGTTCTCCCCACTCTCCCATCCCCCTTGCTATGGGTGTCACTGGCTGCTCCGGTCTCTTTCTCCTTCTCCCACGGCCCATTTCCCAGCCAGCTGATTCCAGAGAACCTGCACAATAGGATGGCTGGACTTCCAGAAGGGCGAGCTGAGGCTCCGACACGGAGTCACTCAACAAACACTGTGTGAATTCGAGCTCTGATGCAGGTGCGGGGAAGAGCCAACTAGGGCCCTGGTGTCCCCTTCGTGGGGAGACACACCCGAGAACAGGTGTCAGGACGATGTGCGGGGACAGTCTGAACTATCGGGTTCAGAACTCGGTACTTAGCAGCGAACCACTTCGTTCATGAACGTCTGCAGGACAGAGGTAGTTGCCACTCTTCCCTGGACGTGGGCCTCGGGGACAAACCTTTCTCAAGACTGTTCTCTAGAATGGGACTCGCTCCCAGGGGAACGTGCGTCGCGCTGCGGGCGGGAGGTCCAGGCAGCTGCTGCACGCTCCTGGCTCGCTTATTGCCCGTCTGTCCGCGTCAGTCCTGCCGCCCTGACTGCCAGGGGCGCCCAGCTGGCGCGGACTCGGCCGGGGTCCTGCCCGACGGCCCCGCGGCCGCGCTTTCCCGCCGTGCGCCGCCCACCGGCACCTCCCACTCCTGCTCCGCCCCCCCTCTTTCCCGGCCCCGGGTTCTCCGCCGCAGGTTCAGTCCCCGCGGGGACTCGCAGCGCGGACACCCAGAGCGCGGCGGCGCGGCGGCGCCCACGTGCCCCAACGCCTTGCGGCGGGGATCCGGCGGGGGGCACCTCTCCGGGGCGATCGCGCCGGGCTCACTGGGCATGCTCAGGAGCAGGGCGGCCGGGCGCCGCGGGAGCCACGCGCATGCCACCGCCGGGCCGGGCGCCGGCCGTCCAGGGGCGCGGGGCGCAGGAGGCCGCTCTCGCCGACGCCCTGGACAGGCTGGGCAGGACGCCGGCCAGGATGGCCTCCCTGCCAGCCTACGGTAACGGCGGGCTGTCGCGGGCTCCCGGTGCGGCTGGGACGGGCGGGGCCCCGGAGCCGTCCAGTCACCCCGGGAAACTTCGGGGTTCGGCTCCGGAACGGCCTGGGGGGTGGGGAGGGGAGATTGATACTCAGCGCGGTTGGAGGCTGCCTGGAACTTGGAAAGGGGGTGTTTGCAGGAAGAATCGGTGGAGTAAAGACGCCCCAAATTTTGGAGGTATTTGGCAGCGTTGGGACTCCAGAAACATCCATGTCGCTTCCGACCACCGAGGGGAGGGGATACGGGGGTTCAGTCCTTTGTAACGGTGCGAGGCTTAGAGTTGGGAGGTCTGCCTTCAGTCAGCGCTTATCTTGCCCTGACTGACCTTGGGCAAGTTGTTTAAACTTTTCTGTGCTTGCGTTTCTCGGTAGATTAGAGATGAGGACATCTCTGTGACAGACGCCATAAGGTTAGATGATAGGCACAAAATGCGTTTTTAATGCAAAAAAATAATAAGTTTGGAAATAAAATTCCATAGAAATGGAAGGCATTATTCCCCCTTATTAAAGAAACATCTATCTTTATATATCTCTGTCTATCTATCTATATATGTAATTTTGTTAAAGAAATACATATTCTAAAACTTATTTTAAAAAGTCACCGCACAACTCTGAGGGAAAACAAAATGACAGAGTGAAGGTTTCAGATTCAGCTAGAGATCCCAGCGCCAACAAGACTCTTTATCAATATTTCTGCTTGTGTGGAAAAAGCAATTCTCTTTTATCAGAAATGCTGCTAAGACGGGGTTGTAAGAGGTAGAAACTCAGCAGACCTCTCTCCCTTCCCCAGGGGCTTGCAATCAGTTGCTGTGATAACATCTAGTTTGGGCGTTTTAAAGGCAAAGGTAGTGAGCAATTTGGGGGGCAGTGTTCTGCAGACACATCTCCAGGCCTGGAGTTGGCAGGAGGGGAAATTTCTGCTCTTTTCCGTGGAGGCTTTATTCTCTGGGCTAGAGATGTCCCCTGCTCATTTTCCCAAGGTTAAAGAGGTCGATGTCTCATTCTTAGAATTTAAACTGTTTCAAATGATCACTCAGGTGGCTCTGGGGGCTTGCCGTAGAATTTGCTTGGGAACTGCTAACAAATTGTGAGCTGGTTACAAATTGCATAGTAGTGACCTTATTATTTTTTTTTTTTTACTTTTATTTTTTTCTTAAAGCATTTTCTGCTGGCTTATGAATTATTCTTGTCCCTGCTGCACACGTTATCACACAGCATTGTTGGTCTTAGGTTACCCTATGGGGATAATTCAACATTGTGGTGGTGTTTTAGGCATATTCATTGGCAGGAGTCTATTTTTTTACATCTTTTCCTAGCAGAGGGACCTAATTTCTGGTTTTTATATCATGTTAGATTTCACATGCTGCCCTGTGGATACTATCAATGGTAAGTTTACATGTTAATCAGTTCCAGAAGTTTCTAGAAGCTTTAAAAGATTGAATGGGCACTCAGGTAGGGAAAATGAATCCAGAAGTAATGAAATTGTTTTTGAAAAGTAAGTATATTTCAATAATCAAAGGAAAAGGTGGCAGTTTTTATTTTGGTTTTTTTTTTAGCAGTTAAGAATTACACAGGTTTCTCTTTAGAACCTTAAAGGGAAATGAAACAGATTTAAATAAATATACATGTAGACTTATGCTATTTTAAATATGTTCTGAACACACACTCTCCTTTCTCCCCATCCCTAAAGTGGTGAATAAATTTAGCCACGAAGTGTGTATTCTTTGATGTGCAGCGGTATGACCCAAAGACTTGACAAGAAAACTTAGTCCATCAGGGTTTCCAATCTAGGGAACAAGTTAAGAAAAAACAAATTCGAGCACATTGAATATATTCCTCACTCTAGATGCTGTCCGGATCATTATCTGGTGATAAGTTGACTCACTTCTGGAACTTTCCACAAATCAGCTTTCCGAAAATCAAAAATCAACTGCTTTAAAAAATGTCCCCTCTCAATTTTGATGGATTTGGGTTTATGTATCATGATAGGGTGGGGGAGGTGACTGAAATGTTTTGCCTGGAATTTATAGGGTTCAATTTTTGTACTTATTTGGCTGATTTAATAAATGCCTTAGCCTTATCTTTAGCACGGGGGCTGCCAAGAGAATGAACAGTTATACTGTAGACCATGTGTTTTAGGTTCTTAGGGAGAGAAATTTGGCTTATGTATGCATTTCCTTCATTAGCAGCAGCTTCCAGTAAACCTCGCTAGCTTCCCGTCCAAATATGCATTTTTGATTCTATATTAGAACTTGCTCTTTCTATATTTTAGAAGGAATTTTTACGTTCAGGCAGCCATCTAGACTCATATATTCCAGAAATGTGAAATGAAATTAGGGTAATCAACTGTAATGTGCCCTTTAACAAACATATTTTCAGTGGATGATGCAGTTTTTAAATTCTAGATTTTTAATGCTTCACCTGTCTGTACTCAGCACTGACTTTTCTTTTCCTTGCCTTTAAATGGTTTAGGTTCTTAACCTCTTTTAGCTCATTATATAACCTTGTGCATGAGACCAAGGATGGGTGACGTCTCCTTTAGAGAGAAATGACTGGGACTTGATTTGTTCTTGTTCATGCAGAAGAAGACAAAGGGCTGTGTCCCAGGTTGAACCAGGAGGGGACTTGTGGTTGGACCTGCCAGCCTGACATTAGCATTGGATCTGAGGAGGCTTAATAAGGGACCCAAGGAGCTTACAGAGCACTGTGGGGCTGTTTCAGATAGAGAACGCCTTTCTGGTGATATATTTGAGCAGAGACCGAAATGAAGGAAAAGAAAGAGCCATTCTGTTATGTGAGGAAAGAGCATTTCTGGCAAAGGGAACGGTAAGTACAAAGGCCCTGGGGCAGGATTGCACTTGTCATGTGCAAGGTTAGCTGGAAGGTTAGTGGGGCTAAAGTGGAGCGTACAAATAGAAGACAATAAGGAAATGCAGTCAGAGTTAGTACTGTTAACTGTTCTCCATCATTTTCCTCTTACCTCTTAAATTGCTTCTTTTTTGTGGACTCTTTTTTTCTGTTTATGTTGGTGTTTGCCTGGATTCTGTCCTTGACTTTATAATTGTACTCCCATCTACATGGATGACATTGTTTAGACATCTACCAAATTAAAGACAATGACCCCAAGTGTGGAGTCGGTCTCTTAGCGGTAAACCTATAAACTGAGGGGACAGAGTTTCCTGCATTGTAAGTAGAAGTGTGAGTTATGCTGGGACACAAACCATCGTAAGGGCACTTTATGTGAATTAGCTCATTTAAATCTAACAACCTTTAAAAAATTAGTCCAGTGTCAGCCCCATATTCATTCAAAGAAACTGAGGCACAGACAGGTTGAAGGACTTAACTTAGCCTCACATAATGATTGGGGCACCCAAATGCAGGTCCAGAGAATTTGGCTGGGGCTAGGGGTGGTTAGGAAGAGAAAGAAAATGAGTGAATGTGTGGGTGGTTGTAAGGATAATTCCAGGCAGAAGGTGTGGCTTGAGCAAAGGCTAAAAGACAGTGAATGAGCAGAAGTTGAGGCCTCGGGGGTGTTTGAGAGGGTTGTATTGAGTGCTAAACCCTACCATGCAACATTCGAACAGAGTGAGGCAAAGAGATGAGGGCCTAGGGCATAATTTACACCCCCTGTGACTTTGTCTTTATTCAGGTGACTCCCAAATCAAAATCACCAACTCAGAACTTCTTTCTGGTGTGGTCTATGCTTGTATATACCCAGCTAGACTTTTCTACCTGCGTTCCCCTATCTCATCTCAAACTCGGTGTGTCCAAAACAGAACTCCTTTCCCATACCTGTTTCCTATAGAATAACTATAGGTACTGAGCTCAAACTATGTTCTATCTAGACTCTAGCCTGCGTCCAGGTACCAGAATAAATGAGATCTCACCACTTCTTTCACAGATGGCAGGGTCAGCTGGAGAAGACAGATTGCTACACTGAGAAGTATAGTGCAGTGTTGTAGGGGAGGAGTGAGCGATAGGTCAGGAACAGTTACCTGGAAGACACATGTTAAAAGGCCAACTGGGAGAAGGAGGGCCTTCCAGGGAGGGGCAACAGCATGAAGAAAGAGGAAGAGGAGAGGTGGCAGAGAGCTTAAAGGCAGCAACTAGCAGCATGGTGTTGGTAGAGCATAAAATCCAAGAGGGAGAGGTTGGCAGGGGCCAGCATGCTCTATTCAGTCACGTAGGCCAGAATTCTGGGCGTCCTCTTTGAGTCCTCCCTTTCCATTCTGTACTACCAGTGACCTCGGGCCAACTAACTCACCTTCTGTGCCTCAGTTTTCTTATCTGTCAAATGGATCACTGTGAGGTTTAAATGCAGTAGTATTCGTAAGTGCATCTGCATGGCACACAGTGAGCACTTAGTCAGCAGTAGCTATTACTATCAGCTGCCTCTCCCAGTTAGTGCACTCTCAGTCACAAGTCCTGTGGATGGATTCTCCTTCCATACAGTCTTTCTCCTCTCTCTGAGGACTGCTCTTATGTTAACCAGGTTACTGTATTGTTCACTCCTATGGCAGTGAACATCCTCGGCTGGTCTCCCTGCCTCTCGTCCTGGCCCCTCCTAATCCCACTTGCAAATCTGATCCTTATTCCTCTGCTTAAAACTCTTCAAGGCCTTCTCTCGCCTCACAGGTCAAAGTCTAGCCTCTCTAGTTTGGCAAACAAGGCCCCCCCGAAGCTGACCACCCTTCTCCCCTGCTGCCCTCTGCCCCAGCAGGCCACCTTTTAGTGGGGGAGGTGGTTTTGGTGGCTGATGACACCAGGTTTCCTCAAGTGTCTGGACCTTGCTCTGGAAACACACCTCCCTCCCCCTTAACGAGGACCACACCCCCTCCTTGTTGATGCTCCCCATCTAACTTGGTTCCCCTCTTGAGACCTCTCAGGCTAAGTCCCCTCCCTAACAGTCTTCATTTTTTGCTGTAAGGAGCACTGCCCTCTATGCGTTGTAAACCCGCAGAGGGAGGGCAAGGTCTCCATCATTTATCTGTGTGCACAGTACCTGGCACATAGGAGGTGATCTGTACTTGGCTGCCCAGCTGACTGCAGGACAGAATGAAGGCTAGCTGGGGGCAGCACACCATGTCCACATGTTTAAAAACCCATTTCCTATTGCAAATAAGCAAAATAATTTTTACCCTTGAACAAACAAAAGAGCAAAATGCGTCCACATGACATGATAAAATCAGATGCAGGCCAACTGACTGGAATTGCTGATTTAGCAGCAAAATAAATCTCAGGAGCTATTTGATGACGTCTCTGGTTCTTGCCCTCTTTCACCTGGCCTGCTTGTTAGTCTGTAGTCCAGACCCTCCTGGTCGACACTGATTAGGACCCTTTTGATTCAGAAGCTGCAGCAAAGCATGCGCAGACTATTTTTCCTCCTTCAGCCCTTCACATTTTAGAAGTTTCTTTTAGGCTAAAATTAAATTAAAATTTTATTTGATCCTATGAAGAAACATTTTAATGTTTTTCTTCAAAACATTCTGTTCTTTGTAATAGGCATATTGATTTTTCCATTAGAACATAGCCCTAGACAAACAGGCCACAACTACCAAGGAAGTTTCTAGAACAAACAATTCAACCTATGTTTTATGAGTGCTTACTACGCGTCGGGCACTGTTGTGAGTTCTGGAAGTAAAAAGAAAAACAGAAATTGCTTGTTTTCATGAATCTTAACATTGTAATAATAAGGCATGGATCTTTACCTTCTGGAAAACATGGAAACGGAATATAGAATTTTCAACACTGGATGGAGTAGGTACAAGTGGGAAAAAAGGGAAACCAGAAAAAGGCTTTTCTTTAATTAGGATTCCTGAAAAGGCTTTTTGTCACTGTGATGCAAGAGTAGAATCAAAGAGGAGCTGAGGTCAGTGTTTGAAACGCAGGAGTGGTGATTGAAGTATTTCAAAGCTTACTAGAGGCGTTGGCAAACATTTATTGTGCTTTCTAGGCATTAGGCTGAGCCAGGAGCTGTGGTCATAAGAGGAAGAAGGGATGACTTTCCCCTCAGGGAGTTCGGGGCTATCTCAGGTTCAGTGGATGATGTTATTACCACTAGTGCTGCTACAGCGAGTGTCCAGCACCGTGATGTGTTTATCATGCTTATTGTATTACTAAAGATACCTGCTGTTATAGGGGAAGCTCTGGGAAGTGGAAACACACACTTTAGACCAGTCGATTCTTCAGCACCTTAGAGAGACCTCCCAAAACACCATTTCCTACCTGGGGCCAACCCTTGTCTACTGTATGTGATAGGCAGTCAATGTTTTTATTTTTTATTTTTTAATGAATGAATTTTAGTCACAATATAAAAAGAAAGCTGAGTCCCATTTTTTTTATATCTTCCTGAGGAATTGAACCTAAACCTTTTATTCTTATTCATTGACCCTTTATATTTTAATGCTTTTTGTCTTACAGCATTTTTCATCTAAAATTAACAAAGCTCTTTCACCATTTTTGCTTAATATTTGCTTTCTAAATCTTTTTATATCTTTTACATTCAATGTGTGTATGTCCTTATGTTTTAGGTGTTTCTCTTATAAATAGCATGTAGTGGATTTTATTTTAGAAATCCATTTCACAATTTCTTAAATAGCACATTTATACCATTTACGTGTATTGTTATTACTAATATATTTGAACTTTTTTCTACTGTTTCATTTCATTTCTACTCTTGTTTTTTCCTGTGCTTTAGTCTCATTTATTTCCTTTTTTTTAAAAGAATTTTTAATTAAAAAATTTTTTTATTTTGTTTTTTGACAGAGACAGAGAGAGACAGAGAGAAGGGGAGGGCCCAGAGCAGTCTTCATAGTTGTACATCATCAGTTTTCAACATGGTTTCATTCCTCACAGGTGGGTGGGGGGCACACAGGGTGGGAACTGGGCTGGAGGTCTCCCACATGGGAAGCACACCTCAGTTCAGCATATGGGTCCGCACAGGCTGGGGTTGGGATTCGATCCTCGGTCTCTGGGGCTGCAAAGTGGACGCTTAACTTGCTGAACCATCCTGTCTTCCCTATTTCCTTTTTCTAAGTTGAGTTTTTTGTTATTAATAAATCCCCTCTCCCATTCTTCTGTATCATCTATCTCCCACCCCTCCAATGCAATAAACTGGTTTGGAAATATAATCTAGTTCTGTTGTTTCAATAATTACCCTTCTACTTTTACTTAAATCTTATTTAACAAAGTGTACAGTGACTCATTACATTTTGTTAAAATAACTCTGAATTTAGTGTCAACCTTTTCCCTGAACAATCCTTCAAACACAGCTTCTGTTTTTGACAGAGACAGAGAGAAGGGGGAGGACTCGAGCCATCTCCACATTGTTTGTCATCAGTTTTCAACATGGTTTCATCCCACACAGGTAGATGGGGGCCTGTGCAGGGCGGGAACTGGCATCTCAGCTTCCCTCACGCTTCTGGCTCGTTTATTATTTTTATTTAGGATTTTAGTTCTATTTGAAAAATAGCTCCCAAATTAGACATTACAATCATCATTTTATATGAACAGTGTTTGTGTAGATTTGCTTACGTATTGACCAGAATCATGCATTCAGTGGAAAGATGTAAGTAGGTGAGGTACTTGCTTTCTTGCTGTGATTAAGATGAAATGTTCAGATAGTTTGAATGCTGAGATGGCTCTTTATTATTACCATTGCACATATGAAGAAACAGCCACAAACAGATGAAATAATGTGCCCAAGGGTTGGAACCAGATATCTAATCTAGATCCCGACTCCAGAGTTTACAAAGTTTATTAATCTCATTCATAGTCTCAAGTTCCCTCTAGTTACCCGATTTTTTAAAGAGTTAAGTCCAGTTGGTTCCTAAAGGATTCAATGGATATTCAAGTCCTCACATAAAACCTAGCATTTTTGTTTTAATTCCTATGTAGGGGAAACTCCTTTCTTTATACAGTCACCTTGTATTGTAAGGGCCACGGGTCTTTGTACTTTTGAGTTTTTTTGAAATACTGCCGCCAACATTACACCCAATTTTACCATTCATACATGATTCCTATTTCAATAGTTTCACCAGGCATTCATTCCTAATTTAAGCATTCCGCTTTTTTGTTGATTATTAATTCTGCAGTATGTTTTTCTCTTTCATTTCATTTCTCTTCTGCCCACTTGTAGGCATTTCTGTGCTTGTGAATCTCTCTTTCTCTCTCTTGTGCTTGTGCTCTCTCTCCCTCCCTCCCTCTCTCCCTTTCTCTCCCTCCCTCCCTCTCCTCTCTTTCCACCTTTGATGCCATTGACCTAGTCCCTTGAAGGTCTCCTGTATTCCAGAATCTTTTAAGGTTTAGGTCTGGATTTTGTTGATTCAGCTGATTCCAAAATATATACTGAATTATTTGCTAACTATGAGTTTTGTGTAGCTGATTTTTTATGAAATGTACCTTCTCCTCAACCCCCTCTGAAGAAAGTAAGATAAACATTACTGTCACCATTTTCAGGTGGAAAAATAGTACTAACGAAAATGAAAAGCTTGACCAAGTTCAGGGATTATATGCAGCAAAAACGTGCTTCAAACCCATGTTGGATCACAGTAGCCTCTAATGAAGTTAGAACTAATATTTGTTTATGCTTTGTTTGATTTCATCTATTCCTTTTTTGTTTCAGTCAGTCAGTGAACATATAGTGAGCATTTGCCTTGTTCCAGACATAGCGCTAAGCTCTGGAAATGACGGAATTGAATAGCACCTGGGTCTCAATAGCACCTTGATAAGTACATGGTTTAGAATACGTGGAAACCAGTCCAAGTATCCCAGCACAGCGCTTTGCTTTTATGAAAGACCTCCATAAGTACCGGTTTTCACTATCCGAAAGAAATCTCAGAGGATGTTTGCTTTTAAATTCATGGTAATTGCTTTTCACTTTATGCCATTTTGGCCTATGAAAAGTTTCATAGGAATGCTCTGCTTTTGAATAGCAGGGAAAACCTGTACCGGCCCACCTCATTCTATTGCATTTTACTTTATTGCACTTCACAGATACTGGTTTTTGTTTTTGTTTTACAAATCGAAGGTTTGTGGCAGCCCTGCGTCTAACTGCACCATTTTCCCAACAGGCACAGATGATGGTTAGCTTTTTTTTAACCATCAACTATTTTTTATTTAAGGTATGTACTTTATTTTTTAGACATAATGCTATCGCACACATAATAGAGTACAGTGTAGTGAAAACATAACGTTTATATGCATTGGGAACCAGGGAAATCTGTGTGACTTGCTTTATTGAGCTACTTTATTGTGGTGGTCTGGAACCGAACCCACGGGATCTCCGAGGTTTGCCTGCAGTCTCGCCTGTTTGGGGTGCTCCTATTACTCAGGGGGCACCCTAGAATAGAGAGTGGAGGTGGTCTGAGAATGTTTCTTAGAGGAGTTGGCCACATGCACTTGCTAGAATTATTTTTCCCATGTTAAAGTAGTGCTAAGTATTTTTGTTTTTGTATTTTATCTCCCAGTTTGTGGACCTGCTGTGACCTTGATGTGCCCTCTGAGGGACACCACTGAGTCTCTGCCCTCTGCTCACCACGTGCTTTTGTCAGGACTTTCCAACCCAGGCACGTGTAGACGCCCTGGCAGGTGACTTCCATTCCTGGCCTGCTCTGACCAGCTGCCTGTAGCCCTTTCTTCCTCAGAACGTTCCCCTGCAAAGCCATCTTCTCTGCCAGCCCACATCACTTCATGAAAATCTCAGTGTCTCCAGAAACCCTTTTCCTTTGACTGCTTTTGACTAATTCTTAATATTTTTTCCCCGTATACCTATAATTCTCACCATTATTCGAGTAGGTCAGAACTTTGACATTTTCTTGGTATTACATAACATAAAATATTCAGATATTTCCTTCAGGCCAATTTTGCAACCATTGTTATAATGACTCTTTGTCCCTAACCTGTAGTGTTTTATATTAGACAATATATATTTACTTTGATATTTTAAAATTAGTTCTTTATGCCCTGCCATGAACAATTGGAAGCAGTTCTCATCTTGACTTGAGCACTGTTCTGCCGCGTGCTGTAGTGTGACCTTGGGCAAGCCCCTCGGCCACCATGAGTTTCAGCCTTTCTCTCAAACACGTGGGTGACGTCTGCCCTATTTTATCTTGTGCATGAGATAATGTGGGTGAAAATGCTGTGTCAACGTGAGGTTTGCATTTCTTTTGCTCCTTCTGTCTAGATAACCTGTGCACAATACTAAGGAATTCAATGTAGTGTGTTAGCCTTGAAAGGAATCCCATCAGCTTCTTTATCTCTCCACTACCATTTCTCCCGCGGTTTGGCCACCGTCGCCTCTCGCTTGTCAGGATGGTTGCAGCTGCCTTACAGAGAGGTCGTTCTGCCTCTCATCTCACCCTCCTTTGCTGTGTTCTCCACGCTGCCACAAAGTGATCTTCTTGAAATGAAAATGGGATTCTGCTTTTTAAGCAAAATCCAAACTTGTTAACGTGGTTTATAACGTCCTTCGTAGCCTGGCTGCTGCTCACGTCTCTTACTGCGTTCAGCTGCTAACTCAATGCCGTTGGTGGCCTCTGAGCCTCCAGCCATGATAACTGGTTCAGTTCATCCCCCTTTTACCTAGTCACTTACATTTCACCTTTATGTTTTTGTTTAGATGCCACTTCCTCCAGGAAGCCTTACATGATACCCTGTAGTCTGGATCAGGCATCCTCAGACCTGTTCCTGCAAACCTCCTCCCCCATTATAATAACAGTGACATTGATCTGAAATTGTCTGTGTGGGCAGCCTGGGTTTTTTAAGTGTCACAAGTGTCTGGCACCCAGTACTCTCTTAAGCATCCATGAATGAATGAATATGACACTGAGCAGAGAGAGAATGCTTGTTTATTTACTAGCAGTCACATAGTTAAAATGTGGTCATAGTGTCTCCCAGAATATAATTGCCTTTGTCTTTTATTTTCTTAACAGAAAAAGAAGTGAGCAGTGGGAGTTATAACTTTTCCACTGCAACGTCGGGCAGTTACTACAGTTGTGTCAGCCAGATCACCATAGGTGAGCAATCGTGTCATTTTGTTTTATAAAAATTATTATTGCCTGGAAAGGTCAGTGGAGGGGCCAGGGGAGGGGGGAACTGAGGAAGAAGTAGAAAATGCAATCGCCTGAGCATTTATTTTCAAAATCAGAGCAGTTGCTTGTGAATTCACCTTGCTGGGGCTCCCTCTTGTGGAACCTTATTGCTTTTGCATAGAAATGGACGGAAGCCATGTGGTCCAGAGATTTTTAAAAATCTGGGTTTGCCCAACTTTTCCTTATTTGCTTTAATTCTTTCATTTGTGCATCACCTGTATGATTATGTACTTAATATTAAAAATGGATTTTAAAGATTTATATTTATCTAATTTAAAAATAAGTTTTGGGGAAGCCGGGATGGCTCAGTGGGTTGGGTGCTCACTTTGTAGCACAGGGGACCGAGGATCGAATCCCGGCCCCGGCCCATGTGGAACCATGTGCTGAACTGGGAGCTCCCCTAGTTCAGTTCTCTCTCTGTTTCTGTATCTCTCTCTCTCTCTCTTTCTCTGTCAAAAATAAATAAATAAAAAAAATATATTAAAAGAAAAAAGTTTTATATTACCACTGTAAATAGAAAACACATTGTTACCCATAAGTATGTATGAGATATATGCATACAATGTGTGAGAAGTGAGATGTATGGATGTATGCACACAATAACAACAGATCAGTGCTACTGAATGTTAGCTATGCACTGAGGACTCCTGTGTGTACCAGCCACCCTGTTCCCTGACTTCTTAGCAACTTGAGGTCAGCAGCTTGGGAGATGCTGTTTTTTCTCTCTCTCCTCCTCAATGAGGGATGCCCCCTGCCCCCATCTCCCCAGGAGACGATAGGACACTTTGTACTTACCCAGCACTCTCTCCCAGCTGCCTTCCTAATCAGCCTTAAACACGTTTCATTTTGATCAAAAAGGGGAGAATGACCCTGATTACTTTTCTGTTTGCTGAATCCTTCTTCTCTCTTCCTCTTTCCTTCAAAATTTTCTTGATTCCAGAATCTTGGCCACTGACTTAGCAGAAAGAAAGTGATGATGATAGCTGCAGTTAACATTTATTTTGTTTGTATTTGCCAGCTGCTTTTGGCTCTTGACATACGTTATTTTACTTAATATCTACGAGGAAGGTCCTGTACTCCCCCATTTTACAGATGAGGAAACTTGCCCTTTGCCACCAGCTAGAAACTAATGTGCCCAGGATATCAAGCCAGGTCTGCTTGACCCTGAAGCTCATGCTCGTAAATCCTGTATCATGGTTTCTCAAACCGCAGCGGTGTGAACCCCTATGAAAAGTAACAGTAATTATAAACTTCTAAGATTAATTTATTATTTTTATTATAAGGATTCTAAAGTAAGATCAAACATAATTAAGTTAAGTATGTTCCTGTATTCCAAATAGCCATAAAAAATCAAATGTACAAATAGAATTTAAAAGTACAAATTTACCACATTAATTTCATATGATATGTGTTGTTACTTTGCTAAATGCAATCATAGCTTGTAATGCACTGTGGTATTGGCCGCAGGGCTGTAGGTTGAGATGGCTTTACTACTGGGGATTGGATGATAACTCTACTTTGCCCCCCACCTTTCTCTGTTCAACCCACTGAGAAGTCTCAGTAATGTTCACTCAGGTGAGGTTATTGGATCTTCATTTGACGTGAATGTACTTTGACCTATTCCTTTCTCTCTTTTTCTCATTAAGTGCTCTGACTAGTGCCAACTTGTTGGAAACACAAAAGCCATTCCAGGCACTAAAATTAAAAGACAGAACTTGGTTCAAAATACAAATCTATTGATTTTTAGGTGATAAAATTAACTTTTAAAGGAAAAATAAAAACAATTTCAAAATTTTTGCGGAGTGCTCATGAACACTAAATAACCTAAAATGTCATTCCTAAAGACATTTGTGAAGCATTGAGAGGTCATGTAGAGTTCAGAGTAGAAGAGTGACAAGATGAATGCATGGATGAAAGAAGGTTATTCTGGTGGTGAACAGGATGGATTTCATGTGGGAGACTCTGGTGTCATAACAGAGTAAATAGCTGTGACTATAGTCTTGATGTGAGATAGTTATGAACTTGGGAGGTGGGGAAAAAGGCAGGTGTGGAGGGGGAGGCATGGCAGAGTTGGCAGAACTAGTCATTGACTTGATGGGCAAAAGACAACTGTGCCCTGAGATGTCTGAATCAAGTGACAAGGAGCCTGAACCATTCCTAGAAATAAAGGAACCAGGAAGAGGATGTGATGGCTATAGGTTAGATGTGTTGGGTTTGAGGGGCCCGTGAAACTGCCTCCACCTCAAAATGCCCCAGAGGAAATTGGAAATGTAGAGAGAATGGGCAGGAGCTGAAGACGTTACTGAATGTGAGGGAGGCACAATTAAGGTAGAAATAATGACAGGTCCAAAGACCAAATGAGCATGTTTCTTGGAGAGCCCAAAGAATTTCTAGAAGGGGAGACTCAGGTGAATTAATGTCTGCTCTGGTGGCATCCCCGGGGGCCATGCCAGTGGATGGTGGGATGGGAGTCACGCAAAGCTATGAGTAAGGGATGATGAGCTCTGAGTAGAGACTTCTTTTTAAAACTACTTACCAATGTAGAATTGTACACCTGGACCCTATGTAATTTTTACCAACCAATGTCACCCCAATAAATTTAACAATTAATAAAAAAAAAAGTAAAGATGCCAGTGGAAGTGGAGGGAGAGATGGTGAGGACCATGTGGTCACTAACACTCTTTAGGAGCATTCCCTGTGCCAAGTGCTGTTCTAGGTACTATTTCTCTATTTACTCATTCAATTCTCAAAGCAATCCTATGAGGTAGATACTATTATTGTCCCCATTTTACAGATGAAACTAAATTCTCTAGAGATGAAAAAAGTTGCCCAAGGCTCTGTGGGGAGTGAGAGCTGGGGTGTGACTCCAGTTCTGTCTCCCACTAGACAAAACTTTTGTCAGTTGCCATCTTGCAGCCTGACTGGCCGTGGAGCAAGTGGCCTCCCCAGCTCTAGCTACGGCCTCCTTGTCAGGGTATTATAAGTTGAACTGTGTCCCCTAAATAGATAAGTTGAAGTCCTAACCTCTAGCCCCTGTGAATTTGACCTTATTTGGAAATAGGGTCTTTGCAGATGTAATCAAGTTTACATGAGGTCATACTCCATTAGGGTGGGCCCTAATCCAATATGACTGGTGTTTTTATAAGACATATAGGAGAATACCTCCAGGTATTTTTTATTATGAACGTAAGTCTTACCTCTTGTATTAGACTCTGAGCTCCTTAAGAGTCAAGACTGGGCACCTAGCACATAGTATATGTTTAGTAAATGTATATTAGTAAATGAACAAGATCTATCTAGTGTGTTGATTCCTGTGTGTTTATTTATAAAGTAACATGCATCCTTATCTCAGGTGGTGTTTGATCTGTGCCACAGATAATACTTTTGGGAAATGAAAAACGACTATAATATAGGCTTTGATTGCTGCTCCTAACCGAATGTGTTTGTCTCACCAGGTTATGACATTGCTGGGCCTGTTGCAATTGGGCTTACCCACTGGAAAAATCCATATGCACAAGGCAGACCTACCCTCCCATCAGATCTGCCCCTCTTCATCTCCAAAGATGCAGGCTTCCCCGTCTATCACCAGTCCTTTACTCGGAAGACTGAGCTGGCCACGCCTCTGTCTTGCCCCGCATCCCTGTCCATCACTCCAGTGCCTTCTTACAGCAGCAGCAGCCAGGAAACCTTGAGTCAGGACACGACAGGTAACATTGTTGGCTTCCTGTGAGAAATTCAGGACTCAGTATATTTAAGGTTCATACATTTGCCTGCTGACCAGATTGCATCTGTGTTTCGACTTGTATGATGTATGGACTCCAACAATTTCCTGGTATTAGTAGCTTGGCTTTACCAGAAGGAAGGTTGGATGTATTTAGAAATATTTGACCTAGTTCTATTTGGTAAACTGATCATCTAGAAATGAACCCTGAATCAGAATTCCAAAGTCTATCATAATGATTTTTGTTGGTTTACTTTCTTTAATCCTCTATTTAGTGACAAGGCATCAGTCTTGTACTAAACTCTTATATTCAAAGAAGTCATAAGAAAGTCATTTTGAATGCCTTAGTGGCTACCAATTCATGTTGCTCCACCAATCTGATCTGGATCAGGGGTCTTCAGACCAATGCTAGGGGGCCAGATCTGGTCTGCTTAGTTCAACCCAAGAAATAAAAATAGTTTTACTTTTTAAAAATGACTTGTGTCTTAGTCTATTCAAAAATCCCACAGAGTGGGTAGTTTATAAACAACAGAAATGTATTTCTCATAGTTCTGGAGGCTGGAAGTTTGAGACCGGAAGTTTGAGACCGGGGTGCCATGAGAGAATGAGGGCCCTCTTCTGGGTCTCAGACTTATGGCAGGTACGTGTGAGGAAGCTCTCTGGGGTCTTTTATAAGAACGCTAATCACATTCATGATGACTCCACCTTTACAACCTAAGTACTTCCCAGGGACCCCACCTCCTAATACCATCACATCAGGCATTAGAAGTTCAACATATGGATTTCGGGGGCACACAAACATTTGCTGTACTGTTGGGAAAAAAAATTTAAACGAGTAATGATATTTTGAGACACCGGAAAGTTATATGAAATTCAAATTTTAGTATTCAATATCAAGTTTTATTGGGACACAGCCATACTCATTCATATGTTTATGTATTGTTTATGGTTGCTTTCTTGTGACAGTGGCAGAGTTGAGTAATTATGACAGAGACCATCTGAATTGTAAAGTCTAATGTTTTTACTATCTGGCCCTTTGCAGAAAATGTTTGCTGACTGCTTATCTGTGTGATTCCTGGGAGTCGTGACTTAAGCAGTCATGGCAAGAAAACTGCTTAAAATAACTTGCCTTAAATTTATGACTTACATTGCACTTTAAATGAATTACAGAAAGTTTTACCAATGCAAGGATAGCCAGTTAATTGTTTTTATAATAAAAAGTCTCAGTTGGAAGTTTAAATTATATAAAATTGATCCTTGCATGTTTTCTTCTTTTACGTGCGAGATACAGGTCTTAGCGATGATGGTTTAGTGGGCCAAATGCAACGTGTAAATCTTGTTCTGGAAGGTCATTCTTTGGATGCTGACACTGGTCACAAAGCCACTCAACCCTTCACAGATGCTGCCACCTAGAGATGAGATGCTTGTGTTGCAGAAGTTCCAGATTATCAAAAGCAATCTCTAAAGAAGCAGACCGCATATTCCACTAAATGTTCAGTCAGCATTGAACTTCTTAAAAATGGAGATTCCTGGGTTCTCCCCCAGGGGGCGCTGTGTCCTTGGCATCCAGTGAGCTTCTGCAGGCTACAGGTTTTGATTCCTGTCCTGAGGTCCCACACATACCTTGGTCCCCCCACCCCCCACCCCCGACACACACACACCAAAGTGTCTTTGGTTAAATGGCTAGATGGAAATCGAAGAGATTGATATTGTAGAACACTGGGGCACATTTGCATGTCATCAGCTCTGCCATAACAAAACTACCCATCTTTCTGGTTGTCCTCCCTGAGGGTCAGTTTGAAATAAAAAAGTCATGATCTGGGTGAGGTGGGTTGATTTTTCCAATATGTAATTTTGAAATCTCCTGGGTTTTGATGTTGTCACAAAAGAAAAAACAACTTTGCTTGCTTTAAAGGTTTAGTAAAATCCAAAGAAATAAAGTTCAGCTCTTGGCTGAGGTAGCTGAAAGGTTATGACATTTCTTGACAAAGAGGAGTGTAAAATGGTAGGTGCCAGATTCACATTTTTCCACATTTTTCTTTGAATTGGCTTTTTTCTTTGCATACAGCATGGTCCTCTGAAATTTGGAAGAAGTTGCTTTTTTTATCTTGTAGGTTTTCCAAAACAAATTAAAACTCCATAATTCTCTTCATTCCTTGGAACTTTCTATTAGCAATAAAATATTGAATTTTTCCAAGCAAATGATATTATTATTATTTGTATACTTACAAAGTAAGCCTGAACACTTAATGATGTATCACACAAACAGGTGTTATTATATTACAGTAAAATTTAGATGCTAGATTAGCTTTTGTAAATCTCAATTATGATTATATGTAGGTCAGTTATTACATTTATTTGATTTCTTATAGGAATTTATTGATTTTAATATGTATTTTATTTGAAAGCTTCCAATTTCATTTCTCTTTTTGTTTTTTTAAATAAATTTTATCATTTGTTCATATATATGTATATATATATTGCTTCTTTTACTAGTTTGAAGAAAACTAGTAAGATAAGTGGGTGAGATAAGTCAGTTCAAATGTCTCAGAATATCCTACAATCCAGACTTTGCTAGACATCCATCCCTTCATACTTCTAAGGTATCTTTCTTCTGCATCAACTATAGGTCTGAAGTGGAGGGGCTCATAAGTTGTAGGCACAAAATAACTATTCATTATTTCTTGATTGTTGGAGTTTTCTTGTGTTTTTTTAATCCAAACATAAACTTTTTTTTTTTTTGCATTTTATAAACCTCATTATTCTACAATTCTAGGAGCAGTTTAAAAATTACTAGAAGACTAGAGTTTCTTGAGTGCTCGTTTTATTGAGCTGTTTCTATTATTGCCACCACCCAATTCCATCATCTTTCCCTTTATCATGTGACCAGACTAGTATGGCAGATTTTCTTTTCCTTCCTTCCTTCCTTCCTTCCTTCCTTCCTTCCTTCCTTCTTTCCTTCCTTCCTTCCTTTCTTTCATTCTCCCTCCCTCCCTCCCTCCTTCCTTCCTTCTTTCCTTCCTTCTTGATTTGTTTTATTGTTTGAGAGGTGAGAGAGAGAGAGAGAGAGAGAGAGAGAGAGAGAGAGGAGAGAGAGAGAGAGCGAGAGAGCAAGAGAGAGCGAGCGAGCAGGTGTGAGGGCTCAGAGCAGTCTCCATAGTTGTACATCATCAGTTGTGACATCGTTTTATTCCACACAGATGGATGTGGGGCCACATGGAGTGGGAACTGAACTGGAGACCTCTCATGGGAGGTGAGAACCTTCACTGCAGATTACCAGTTGCACCACAGTTCAGCATATGTGTTTGCACAGGCCGGGGCCGGTATTTGATTCCCAGGCCTCACTGTTGCAAGGTAAATGCTTAACCTGTTGAGCTATCCTGGCATCCCCAGGTTTTCTTGTTTTAAACTTTATTTAATCCCACTTGTCACCTGCTACAGTGAACAACCTGTGAAACTCTCCATGGATATAATGTCCTTTCCTCAAGGAAGAGAATGTTTTAGTCAGTAAATAAGTTGTGCTAATAGCAAGTTAAGTTGAAAAAACAGTCCACGGTTTTGGGCTTGTTCTATCCATCCATCTATCTATCCATCCATCCATCCATCCAGTAGATAACAAAGTTCCCACTCTGTGCCATGCGCTATGATAAATCCTTGGAAGAGAAAATCAAGTAAGGAATCTCCATTGTCTAAAGAGCTCAGAGTCCACAGGAGTAGACAGATACATAAATTGAGTATTTTAATTTAGTCTGATAAATGCTTAGCTAGAAGATTTCACATTAGGTGATCATATACATACGCAGTTTTGTTATTAAATTATCTAACTAGCATACAATTAAAATACTAATAACATTAAATATGCTGATATAAAAATATATAAACATACATGGGGTACAAAAGATATCATTTCTTTAATTAAAAGAAGATAAATCTGAGAGAACCATAGGACCGAAGTTTTGAAACTGTCTCCGTCTCAGATATTCTGTGTAGGTTTGATACTTAGTTTTTGATGACTGAGCTTTACAACTTGCATCACCACACAGCTTACATCCTTGGTCACTCCCCACCGTCCACTGATTCTGAACCCGTTCCTTCCATTGTATTTAGTTCCCAGCTGCATGCTGATAACTCTCATTTCACTGACAAGCTTTAAAGATGTATTTATGACTGTCTACCAGACTTTTCCTCCTCGATAAAGTATGTCTTTAGTACCTTTGATAGTTCCCTTTTCCATTTTGTGTGTATATGTCCTTTAACTCTCCCTAAATGAAATGTCGTGGTTCACCAAGGCCTTCACTTATACTAGTTTTCTCTTCTCGTTCAATTAACACTGGTTTCTCAACCTTAGCACTATTGATATTTCAGGCTAATAATGGGGCCATCTTGCACTGTAAATGTGTGGTAGCACCTCTGGCCTCTACCCAACTGGATGCCAACTATGACAACAAAAATATCTCCAGGCATTGCCAAATGTCCTGGGTGGGGGTAAGGTGCAAAATGTCCCTAGTTGAGAACCACAGATTTACACCAGTCAAGTCTGGTTCTCTGGAGCTCTGTTTAGTGGGAGTAATCTGGTAGTAATTACTGAGAATGGGCTCATGGGTTATAATGCGTTTTACCCTATATTTAACAAGGACCTTTTGCAAACTGTGCTCAAAATTCTGGAGTGATTCTGAAATTATGTTATAAATTAGAGCTTCTCCATTTGTGTTCATGACCAATGGTCCTCTCCCTGTGTCTCCATACACAGGAATAAGGGGGAACTCATTCCTTCTGGCTGTGCCCTCCTTCTGAGTCTCCTGTGTTGTGTCTCCCCCACTTTCCCCCTGGTACAGCTGAGTTCTAGAAAGAGATCCATAATGAATTCCAACATTCTTTGTGGATTTTAAATGTTTCTCATTTGTGAAAGGGTTCGGAGATATGAAATGTCTATGTATTCCAGATCAGTGGTCATTTCCCAAGAGTCGAGCTTTCACCTGTGTACCTGTAGTCTGATCACAGCACTCATAGGATGGAAACGTTCACCTATCTTTCCTAGTGACCTTGTTGGGCTTACCGGTGCTTCTGGACGCACGGGCTCTGGAAACTTGAGATCGGACAAAATGGTGGTGATGCTGTGAATTTGCCTGAGGTGTAGAGTGCCTTGGAAGAGGTACTCATTTAATAGTACACATTTCTTTCAACAAATTGTGACCAGATACATTCAGAATTGATGCTGAAGGAAATAGGGAGGTTTTACATTTCAGAGGTAGATTGCCACAAAAAGTGACCCTGCAACTTGAGCTATTGATGTGACCAAGAGATGAGAGTAATCTGACCCAACTGGGAGATGGTGTGCTCCCTTTTAGAGATGCCCAGAGATGCCCACTGACCTGCCCCTGCTTGCATGCCATGTGCCCAGAGCGTCTAGAGCTGAAATTTCTGCTTGGGTGTTAGCCCAGGTAAATTCACGGTACACAGTAATAAAAAAACAGGACAAATGTCAATTGGACATCACTTCTAAACCATTATGTTTAAAGTGGGTTTCTTATAGACAATGTAAAGTCGGGGCTTGTGGTTTTATCCTCTCTGACAATCTGCCTTTTGATGATGTAGTTAGACCACTCCCATTTAAAATGATTATTACTATAGTTGGGTTGATAGCATATTTATGACTGCTTTCTATTCAATCCATTTGTATGTGGTTTTTGTTTTTCTCATTTTCTGCCTTCTCTGGTGTTAATTGAACAATTTATATGATTTTTAAAAAGGAATAGATATCTACCACTTCTATCTCTGCCTTAAAAATTTTTTTTTTGTCAAAATATCCCTAAAATGGGGGTTCAGTTTTAATCTTGGACCAGATTTCCTGGTAAGGTTTGTATGGAATGTGGGTATGGTTAGCCTACTTAAGTTAAGAAGTTGTAACAAGTAAACTTCTTGCCCTGGCCTACTGGAAGGTGATTTGTGGTTCTTAGGAATTCAAGCTGGGTAGAAGGGCAGGCTTTTGAGTAGTGGTTGTTCAGGTGAGGGACTGGTATCCCAAGCACTGGGACTATATATGAGGTTGATTCCAGGGCAGCTGTGGGTAAATGTCCTTTACATTCAAGGTCAAACATTGAATGCATTTTCATAGAGATATCATTGCATGGGGTGGTTTGGTTCTCTGGGGCTATTAGTCCAGTATTATATTTATTTTTGGCATTTCATGAGTTACCGTAACTGACCTTTGTGAGCAGACCCAGAATGTTAACCACCGTGCATATGCCACTTCTGTGAGAAAATCTGACATTAGTTGGGAACCACCTGTACATTAGAACTAAGAGCGTCACTGTAAATATTCATTTGATAAGAGAATTGGCTGAGATAAATAAATCACTGAGCTTTCTTCATGTTCTCTAATTTCCCTGTGTTCTCCTAAATTTGGCTATATTTTTCTTTTTAAAATTCAAGCCTGTGTCCCATCATTTAATTATGATTCTAGCACAGTCCTGTTCATTTCTTCTTCATGTGTGGTGGTTATTTAGTTTTAGAAGATTGAAAACATTGGTGAATCAGGGAATGATAAATGGCACATGAAGACAAAGTCAATTAAATGATGCAGCTATGAAGTTACTTGAGGAGTTCTGAGATAGGAAGCTGAAAACTTGATTTAAAGCTGTACTAAATCTGCTTTGCAAAGAATGATATATTTTAGAATCAAAAAGCATTAAGATGCTCCAATAAAATCTCATAGTCACCCAGTCATCTCAACTCTTGCTATTCAACGTATGATTCTCAAAAGATAAGAGGTGCTGAACTGGGATTAATAGTTCAAAAGGAGATAGCTTGTATGGACTTGCTGATTAGTGGATATGGTATGTGAATGAGTGGGTATCTCAAGTACTTCCAAGTTAAAGTATGATACTGAAGCTTCATAGTTTAGACCAGTGGTTCTTTTTTTCTTTTAATTTTCCTTTTAAATTTATTAAATTTATTGGAATGACATTGGTTAATACAATTATATAGGTTTCAAGTGTACAATTCTATAACACATCATCCATAGCTTGCATTATGTGTTTACCACCCAGAGTCAGTTCTCCTTCCATCACTTATATTTGACATACACTTTACCCTCTTCTGCCACCCCTGGACCTTACCCTCTGGTAATCGCCATACTGTTGTCTGAGTTTATGAGTTTTTGTTTGTTTTGTTTGTTTGTTGCTTTCAGTTTTATATTCCACATATGAGTATAATCATATACTTCTCGACCTTTTTGTCTGACTTATTTGGCTTAGCATGATAATCTCAAATTCCATCTATGTTGTCACAAATGGCAGTATTTTATCTTTTCTTATGGCCAAGTAATATTTCATTGTATGCATGTACCACATCTTCTTAATCTAGTCATTTATCTAAGAACACTTTGGTTGTTTCCGTGTCTTGGTCACCATAAATAATGCTGCAGTGAACAACAGGGTACATCTATCTTTACAAATAAATGTTTTCAGATTTTTTGGGTAGATACCTAGAAGAATTGCTGGGCCCTATGGCAATTCTATTCTTAATTTTTTGAGGAGCCTTAATACTGTTTTCCATAGTGGCTGTACCAATTTACATTCCCACCAATAGTATATGAGGGTCTCTTTTTCTCTATAACCTCTCTAACACTTGTTACTTATTGTCTTGTTGATGATAGTCATTCTAACACATATGAGGTGGTATCTCATTGTGGTTTTGATTTGTATTTTTCTAATAGCTAATGAAGTTGAGCATTTTTTTATATATCTGTTGGCTGTTTATATGTCATCTTGGGAGAAAAGTCTCTTCAGGTCCTCTGCCCATTTTTTAATTGGATTGTTTTTATTTTTTAGTTGAGTTGTGAGTTTTTTATATATATAGATCAGTGGTTCTCAAACTTTAATGTGAGTACAAATCACCTAGAGATCTTGTTAAACTGAAGTTTCTCGTTCAGTAGTGGGTCGGGAGGGGTAGACAAGATTCTGCTTTTGTAACAAGCTTCCCAGTGATGATCATGAAGCTTGGAATTTAATATGACACAGATAAAAAATATACCAATAATGTATGGGTACCAACAGATAGGTGCTGTGAAGGAAAGGGCTCTTCTTAATGATCCTTGGCAATATTGTTTTTATCAAAACATACCTCTGAGGTCCCCCCAAAAACTCCATAAAGACATTTGCTTCACAAGCAGTTGCTTATAGCTCCTTATGGGAAAATTACTTACCTGTGAGGTATAATGGTTCTAACGTATTTATCTACATTATTTAAATACTGAAAACCAAACAGAGAATCTCAGCAACAATGGGACTGACTTGAGAGGGAGCTTAGTTTTCTTAATTTGGGTTCCCTGGGAAAGAGATCCTGGGCCAGAGATATACATGTAAGAAGTTGACTGGGGAGAGCCTGTGGGATCAATGTGTCTGAGTGTATGTGTGAGTGTGTATGTGGGGGTGGGATATGGGGTGGGGAGCAGGAGGATGAAGGAAGCAAGATTGGGCAGAAGGAAGATTTGGACTGTGATGATGCATATAGGCCTCAGCCAATCACAGAGGATTTGGAACTAGGACAACCCTTCAAAGTTGTCCTACAGCAGCACTTTGTACCCTCACATCATTGCCTGGATGCAGCCTGCTACAGAGGAGGGGCATGACTTTGAGAAATCCTCTTTGAGGGCAAAGCCCAGAGAGAGACTCAGCTGAGAGCTATGAGCACCAACACTCTCAGCAGCTGGGGGAGTGAGGTGGTGCCCTACAGCATCTACTATGTCAGCTGACTGAGCTGAAGTGATTAAGAGGATATAAATAGGAAGGCAAATTGGCAAGCACAGTGAAGTTCTCAAGCCACGAGAGTGGTAAGTCCACAGACCTTTGTTAGAATGGGGAGGAGTTGGCAACTTGTTTGTTCAATAGAGTGTGGAACTGAAGTAGGTTAAGGTTTTGGAGATGTGGCTTATCAGCGTTCTTCCAGTGGGTTTGTGGGGACCAGTTGACTTGTCAATCATTTTGAAAGCCAAGACCAAGTAGAAGATGAGGGCTCGGAGTTCTGTGGAAGGAAGCCCAGCATCTGGGCAGCCTTTCTGAGCTCCTGGATTCAGGTTCAGCTTATAGTTCTCTCCAGCAAAGGAGAAAACTAAAGGATTGGGTAATACCCTCCTGACCACTCTTTACCTACTTACCTTGTTACAAGGGTCTGTGTTTAGAAACTTTGTATGGCCTTTGTTTTTTTCAGGAAAATAAGGATGAAACTGATTTATGGTTGTAATTGGAGACTAGGAGAGTTAGGTTTACTTTGCTCACCCGAGATCCGAGATCCGGTGATTTGTGTTCATTCATTCAACAGCTGTTTGAGTGTCTACTATGTGTCCAGCACTGAATACGGTGCTGGGTATACTGTAAGGACCCAAACAAGGCTCCTTTTTTTTATGGAATACAGTGGAGCAGGCTAGTGGATGAAATCACTACTAAGTAATCATGCAAGTAAGAAAATGTGGTTATCTCAGTGAAGGAAAAAACACTATTAACGAGTATATCGGGGTGGGGGTTAATTTAGATTTTGGAAATGGGTGAAGACTCAGTATGACAGTGAGTTGAGAGAGCTCAAGGATGGGTTAAAGCTGGTAAACATTATAGTGAGAATGTGAAACAGGAGACCAAAGACCTGGCTTCTCCTCCCATCGCTGCCACTTACCACGTTACCTTCACGTGAAGGACTTCACCTATTTGAACCTTGATATCTTCATCTGCAATATGGTGCTGTTATGAGAATAAAATGGGATTAAGTGGAGAAAAGTACTTTTTAAAATCCTAAATGTGTGTTTCTGTGCATTGTGCTACAAGTGAGGGGAAGTTACTAGTCCTATTACTCTCACCCACTGATTCCTTCCCTCTGTTCTCTCATCTGTCTGCTCACTTCTTTTGGGTTCACTTTTCGGTGAGCTGTAAAAATCTATTCAACTACCTTCTCTCAGCTTGTGGCATTCAACTTTTTTTGACCATTACCTAAAGTAAGATATTTGTATAGTGTGACCTACCACTTCCACTTTTTTCTTTTTCCTTTTCCTTCTGTTTCTATTTGTGTGTCTCTTCCTCATCCACACACACCTGAAAAAGTGTTTCAGGAAATAATACTTAACCTTATTATTTGCCATATACTCTGATATTTTTTCTTTTTTTTAGGGTTCTTTTTTTTTTTTCCTTAAATATTTATTTAAATTGTTTTTTTGACAGAGAGAGAGAGAGATACAGAGACAGAGAACCGAACTGGGGGAGCCCCCAGCCCAGCACGTGGTTCTGCACGGGCCGGGGCCGGGATTCGATCCTAGGTCCCTGGCGCTGCAAAGCGAGTGCTCAACCCACTGAGCCATCCCGGCCTCCCCTGATATTTTTTCATTTTATTCCATCTCTTCCCCCCAAAAGTGCTAGTCAAGATCCATTAGGTTGATGTCATTGCCTACTAATGAATGGTAACCTATAATGTAAGCAACATTGATCTATTAATAGATAAGCTGGTACTAAAAATCTTCCAAAAACAAATAAGTGTCACAGGGGGAATTGTTTTTCCTGGTGTATGTGAGGTCTCTTGTATAAGGAAATGGTTTCTCTTTGAAGACTGATTATTAATGTTTTAATAAAAAATCATCTCTGGTGCTTATGGGACTAAGACTATCTCCCAGTATTGGCAAAGCTACGATCCTCTTAAAAGGGCCCTGGGTTTCCTGAAGTTCTCACTGTTGAACCAAAGAACTATGGCAAAGGAGCCACTATCAGTTAACCATTACCACAGTAATACTGCAGGCTATACAACACTTTAAGTATTTGCTCATGCACCTGGGATTACGTGGCTCTGCTGATTTTGGCTGGGCTCACCCAGTGTCTTGGAGCTGGATGGCTGTTGGCTCAGGCTGGCCTCAGCTGGAGCAAGTGGGGTGACTTGGCTCTGTCTCACAGGTTTTTTCATTCTCCAGCTGGCTGGCCCTGGCATTCTGTCATGCAAAAGAAAGCTTTTCAAGCTTCTACTGGCAACACATTAGGCAATATCCCACATAGACCAAACCCTGTCACGTGGCTAAGCCCAGAATTATGGGTGGGGCCGTCTGTCAGTGGGTAGGCACTGGAAAGTTACATGGCAAAGGATGTGGAATTAGGGAAGGACCACAAATTGTAGCCAGTGACACGTTTTTTCAGCCTATCTCATATACACATTATCTTCTTGACACAAAAGTGGCCCTTTTCTCAAGTAGATCTCAAGACACCTTGCTGTCCTCCTCACACTGTTGTTAGAACATCCTCCTTTTACCTACATTTCCTTGTAAAGGCCCCTTCTCTCCAGTGCAGATCATATTCAGGAAGCAAATGTTTGAGGACACCCTTCTCTGCCAACATGTGAGGTGTGCCTGGACCTGCCTGAATCCTAGTTGTGGCATAATTTAGATTAAGCCATGTCCCACACTATAGTTTTGACTCCTATTTTTCTTAGTTCTTCCTAGGAAGATATTTATGCCATTAAACTATGGAATTTTGAGTTGATTTGTGAAATTAGATGTCTAAATGAGAGAGCTTTGAATGAGTAAACATACCAGCATTTTATGTCAAAATACTGTCTTTTGTTCCATTTCCCTCTTAAGAGTTAGCTCTGAATTTCTAGCTGTCTGTTGGACATCTCTACCTTCACGTTTCCACAAGAACCTGCCTAAACCACTTCTGCATTCCTTGTTTCTGCAAACTGATCACCATCCATCTTCTTTCTCAGAGTGCAGATCATCTTCAACCCACCATTCACAGCCATTATCTAACCTTTCTTTTTCTCTTGTGAATAATGGCTGGCACCATTCTTCAGCCCCTTACTAAAAGTGTTCTTTGTTCATTTACTGGGTCAGGTTCTGAGCTAAATACTGGGGGTATGGGGGTGACTAAGACATGACTCTTCCTCTTTGAAGCTCAGCATCTAGTCAAGAAGGAGAATTGTCAACACATAACTCACACCATCACGTGGAGCTATGAATACAGTGTTTTCTCCAATCCTCTCCTACATCTAATTGCTCATCAGTTCTTGCTCATTCTGCTTTGGAAATACACCTCAAATCTATCCTCTTTTCTTCATTCCTGTGAGCATTTCACCTGCCATGGCTCAAAGCTTTCTACTCTCTTACCTGTAGCCTCCTCAATGGCCACCCTGCCTTCATTTTCTCAATCTGTTCTCTCTTTCCCAGCCACTTGACATCATTAGCCACAACGTTGACCCCATCATGCCATTCCTCGGCTTCAGAACCATCAGTGAGTTTGGTAGTTTTACAATAAGTGGAATGTAGAATTTACCGCATAATGCAGCAGTTTCACTCCTGGGTATATACCCCAAAGAATTGATAACAGGTGTTCAAACTTGTACACCAATGTCATAGCAGCACTAGTCACAATAGCCAAAAGGAAGAAACAAACCAAATGTCCATCACTTGATGACTGGGTAAACACAATGTGGTGCATTCAGGCAGAGGAATATTATTCCACCGTAAAAAAAGAATTATGTACAGATACATGCTACAACATGGACAGATCTTGAAAACGTGTTGACTGAAAGAAGCCAGACACAGGTTACATATTGATTGGATTATTCCATTTATATGACATATCCAGAGTAGATCTGTAGAGACAGAAAGCAGATTAGTGGTTGCCAGGGGCTGTGGAGAAGGAAGCATGAGTGGTTGGTTAAGGTACGTGGGGTTGCCTTTTGGAGTGATGAAAAAGTGCTGGAGCTGAATCGTGCTATGGTCGCACAACATTGTTGAATATACTAAATGTGTCTAATGGTAACTTTTGTTATGTGTGTTTTACCATAATAACATAAATGCAGAATGACCCATCAGTGATCCCTGCCCAGCTATATTAGAGTTCAGACTTCATAACATGGGGTTTGAGTTCCTCCTGGTCTGGCCTGGCCTGGCCTGTCTTCTTAGATTTATTGCCCTAAGCATCCTATGCTAGCTCTACCTGGCATATGGTAACGTCTTCCTGCTGTTGCTTATGCTAGACTATCACCTGGAGTGTCCGGTTCCTCCTCCTTTTCTGCTTGATGAAATTTAAAATCTGGCTCAAATGCCATTCCTTTGTGAGGGCTTCCCCTTGTGCCATGCTCCTTCCTCTGTGTTCTCATAGCACCTTATTCAGATAGTTAACCATAGTGAGTCATAGCTGAGCATGCATCTTCACTGTGCCAAGTGGTGAGTGCCAGGCAGGCAGTGAACATGTGTGGTCCAAGTTTGGGTCCCTGTGGTCTTGCACAATATTTAATACATAATGGTTGGTCAGTATTTATTGAATTAAATGGCTTGATTATCAAGTCTTTGTTCTGTACTTAATCTAATGCCATATTCCTAATCCTTAATTTAAAACTCGGTAACAATCACTATTCTTTGATTACAGTCATCCTTGGTTATCTTTATCTAATTACCACTCATTGACTTAACCCTAACAGATTTCTCCCTTGTTTACCACTACCTGCTCAACTCAAATATTTGTTTTCTTGACAGTGTGCGCACTCATTTTGCTTTCACCTGCTGCCCAATTTACTGATGTTGCAGCTAACATTCTCTCACCTCCCTTCCCTATACAGAAAAGTCCTTTCAACCCTTAACATTTAACCATTTTCACTGTTCTAGGGAAAGGACAAGTCTTTTACTACTTTATTAGAGTGTCATTTGGTCTTAGCATAGTTTTTTTTTTATTGTTTTTTTTTTATTGTTTTTTTTTTACAGAGAGAGAGAGAAATACAGAGACAGAGAGAGAACTGAACTGGGGCAGCTCCCCAGTTCAGCACATGGGTCCGCACGGGCCGGGATTCGATCCTGGGTCCCCGGCGCTGCAAAGTGAATGCTTAACCCACTGAGCCATCCCGGCTTCCCCAGCATAGTTTTCAAAGAAGTTCTGAGTGATAAAGCACTAGGAGAGAGGGGCAATTTCCCCCACTTAACCCTAAATTAGGGCTTCATTTGTCATTATTAATTACTATTAATGTTATTATTTTTTCAAGTGTTAAATACCAGTTCCTTGTTAAATAAAATGCAACCCTAAAATTTTAAAATGAAAGCCAAGTACCTTTTGGATGTTTTACACTATTCATATGTACTTCTAGCCTTCCCACTTGCCTAGTTTTGAGATATAATGGGCATAAATAACATTGTGCAAGTTTAAGGTATAGATAGAGCATGATGATTTGATATATGTATATAATGCAAAATGATTATCACAATAAGTCTGGTGAACATCCATCATCTCACATAGTTACAATATTTTTCCTCCTTGTGATGAGAACTTTTAAGAACTACTCTTAGCCACTTTCAAATATACCGCGCAGTATTATTAACTATAGTCAACATGCTGTACATTATAGCCCCAGGACTTATTTATCTTATAACTTGAAGTTTGTACCTTTTGACCACCTTCATCCATTTTGTCACCCTCCTCCCCCACCACCCCCGTCCCCAATCTGACATCCATCAGTCTGTTGTCTGTTTTTAGTAGTTTGGTTTTTAATTTTCAAAGGTAAGATCAATCATATGCTAGCTATTTCTCTTTCTCCATCTAACTTATTCCATTTAGCTATTGTCTTCAAGGTCCATCCATGTTGTTGCAAATGGCAGGACTCCCTTCTTTCTCATGGCTGAATAATATTCCTGTGTGTGTATGTGTATCACATTTTCTTTATTATTTATCTGTCGAGGGACACAAGTTATTTCTATGTCACATTTGTCTGGGCCATTGTTTTGTCAATAGTCTTCCCTGAAGTCTTCGTTCTTCATGAGGCTTAATCTCTTTAAAGTGCAAATCTGCTGATGTCACTTCCCTTAGTAAAACTTTAGTGATTCCCAGTTGTCTAGAGAATGAAATTCAGTCTCTTTAGCACTTCTGACTGGGTCCCTGCCTGCCTCTTTTCAGCCTCTTCTCTGATTACTCCTGTATACTCACCTTCGCCTGGCTTAAGTCCTAAAATAGGCCTGATCGTGAGGGCCTTGAGTGCTGTACTGCATGCCAACAACCTTGACCTTGTGGATGGTGGAGTCACTGCAAACCGCCCTTGAGGAAAGTGAATTGTACACTTGGAAGGTACCTTTGAACTGAGTCCACTCACCCCATTCATTCCTGATAAGTAGATGTCTGTTCTCTGAACACAGATTGCCAATCTGGCTCCTGTTTGTTCTGATTTATAAAATGAGAACAGCATCAAATTTCACATAAGCATGTTGTGAAGTCTAAAGTCAGCATTAAATTCATCAAGGATTGTCATCCCACCTTCTCTCTTGTTCTTTTTCTTTTACAGTTTCTGCAGCAGCTTTTCCCTCCCTGTGTGTCTCCATCCATCTATGCATTTTACTCTTCTTGTGCTTTTTTGCCAACCTACTTTGACCCATTTATATCTCTCCACCATTCCCCTGAGGACTGTGAATTTTAATATAAAGGAAAAACATTAAATTCATTACTCAGGACTCCCCTTAAAAAGGAATGGCTTATTAGACTTATTGGGGTGAGGGGACACTTCATAAATTATATAGATGTCTAGCCACTATGTTGTATACCTGACACTAATATAAAACAATATTGAATGTAAACTGTAATGGAAAATAAATAAATAAAAGTCTACTTGTGACCAGAAACCTTACCAATAATATAAACAGTTCATTACCACAGTTTACATCTCGTATGTATTTTCATACTGTGTTCTTTCAATAAATAAGCTAGAGAAGAGAAAATGTTATGAAGAAAACCATAAGGAACAGAAAATGTATGTATAATATTCATGACCCAAAAAATCCAAGTATAAATGGATGCATGCAGTTCAAAGCTGGTTCAAGGGTCAACTCTGTATTTAAATTGCTACACGATCTGGCTTGTTATAGCTTCATTTACTTTCTTTTATCCAGTTGTTAGAACTTTGCAGTTTCCAAAGGATTTTACAACTGTAATTAAACCTAGAAAGACAAAAAACAGAACAAAACAAAAAAACAAAGAAAGCAATGACTGGAAAGTATTATGAGGATCACATCGCACCTGGATATGCCCTAAACGAGCCTTTTTGGATCAGAGATTGACAGTTGAGGGCCTTGCAGTGCCTTCTGTAGCCTGGAGCTCATCTGCTCTGAAATGCTCTGACCCACAGTGACACTGTTCATGGAAAGACTCTGGCCCCAGAGTCACCTGCCCTTGGCCTGGCTCATTCAGGATTAGAGTAAGGCTGACCTTGCACTGTACTTGGATGTGAATTGTTTGTGCAGATGGTGCCCTCCGTGTGGGATGCTTGCCACATGACCAGTGTTGGAGAGCAGATGGGCACCTTCTTTCTGCACCAGCTGACACAAATCCTCCTCAGAGGCACAAAGTGCAAGTGGAGCGAGGTGCTGTGGAGCCGGCAAGGCTGGGGGCCAGCTCGCAGCCTTCTAACTGACCTCTCTGGAAAGAGCTGCTGGGCATGTGTCCTTAGGGCAGGTCTGGATTTTGGTTCCTCACAGAAGACAAGTTACTCTCCCCAATTTTATGATTCAATAATGATAGCTACCGCTTCTGCCCCTCGAAGTAGTGCACGTGCATTATCTTAGTTGATGTTCACATTAGGCCTGTAAGGTAGTGTGCTAGTCTCCTAGGACTGCTGCAACAAATGACCACTCATTTAGTGGGATGCAACAATAGAAATGGATTCTTTCCTGGTTCTGCATGCCAGAAGTTCGAAATCAAGATGTCAGTAGGACTGTGCTCCCTCCCATAGCTCTTGGAAAGAATCTTCCTTCTCTTCCTGCCTCTCCGGTGGCTCCTGGATTTCCTTGGTTTGTGACAGCATCACTCCAGTCACTGCCTCTGTCTTCACACAGCCTTCTTTCTGAGTGTCTGTCTTTTCCTTGCTCTCATTACTGCCTGAGCTCTGCCTCCTGTCAGATCAGCAGGGGCATTAGTTTCCCATAGGAGTGTAAACCCTATTGTAACTGCATGCAAGGGATCTAGGTTGCATGTTCCTTATGAGAATCTAATGCCTTATGATCTGAAGTGGAGCTGAGGTGGTGATGCTAGTGCTGGGGAGGGCTGCAAATACAGATTAATATTTGCAGAGAGGTTTGACTGCACAGAGACCATCATAAATCAACTGCTTGCAGACTCATACCAAACCCCCTAAGTGAGTGGTAAATGACAATTAAGCTGAATCTGGTGGTCCGTGGAAAAATTGTCTTTCACAAAACTGGTCTATGATGCCCAAAGGGTTAGGGACTTCTGGCCTAAGGCATTCAGGTGGACATTTTTCTGTCTCTCTGAAGTTCCTTTGTATTACACCCACATCATCAGCATGTGGGGCAAGGATGGGGACTTGTATATATCATTAAGGATGAATCCTTGAGAGGTGAGAAATGTGCAATATTCACTTGGCTCTTCCATCCTCACCTCTTCTCCATTCAGGTCCTTTCTGACTTATTAAACTTAGACTTTTACAATTTGAAAGTAGTTTAGCCATAACAGAACTAAAAAGGCATATTTTCACCAAGAAAAACTTTGGCCAAATGAACATGGCTAATCAGCATTAAGGAGTAAGTTCTCTTGAGGGCATTTGTTACCAGGCGAGTATCCAGTTCCTATACTCTCCAGCAACTTCCATCTTGTCTCCTTCATCCACTGCCACCTGTTCAACATGCCTGCCTCCCATGGGCAGCTCTTGCTGAAGATCTCCTGAACCCCCAAGTCTGGCTGCAGGAGCAGCTGCCTGTGTTCAGCACGCCTTATACCCAGTTCATGTAAGTCTGGGCACTTTATTTTTGTCCTGGGGGCTTTTGTGAACTGGCCTTGAATTTTACCATGATTTATAACCCCATGTCTTTTGTTCATTCATTAATCCAGTCCTCATTTATTGAGCACATGACAGGTTTACTGCTACTTCCTGACACTATAAAGGGAATACATACTCCCAAATCACTTGGGGAGCTTGTTTTCTGAATTGTAAACAAAAGGCCTAGAAACAACATCCTTCCTAAATTGAAGATGTCCTGTTTTGCATCTGAAGGAGAAGCAGCAAGGGCTAGATCTTTATTTGGTTAAGAGAGGCCTCTGTGGAGACATAGTACATTTAGCTGCAGGCTACTTTTAAACTGTGGGAAACCTCCTGACACCCATGGATGGCTGGAGTAATTACCAGCTGGTCATTTTTGTTCCTATGCTTCCTCGGGGCATCATTCAGTCAAACGTGTGTTCTGGAAGAAATAGTGCTGATTATGTAGAAAGTGAGAACTAATGCTATTGGTCACACTGTTACTGAGGAATGACAAGAGGCGAGTCCAGCAGCCATTGCTGGTTACCAGTGAGCTGATAGCACTGCTTGCTTGATTATACTGTCACTATAGCTATTAGGGCTTGCAAGGAGAAAGGGTTCTCCTGAGAAGAACATTGATTAAACTGACTAAAAATGTCAAATTGCTTTATTTAAGAAATGTACTGAGAAGAAATGAACATTTGGCAAAACCTTGAGTTTTCTTAAAGCTGGGAGGCATGAAGCACTTCGCTGATGTCCTGGGTGAACAGCAAGATAATCTTGTGAAGGTCTGGTAGAAATTCTAGATTTTGAGATGGGCTCTGAGTTATTAAGTCCCAGCTCCATAACTAATTTAACAGAGAACCTTAGACAAATCGAAGTTCCTGTCTGATAATGCCACAATGAATCATACATACATTAAGCTGCCTTCAAGGACTACTTTTATGCTGGAAGTATAAATTAATGTAATTAAGTTGTATATATAAAAACAACAATGGGTGATATTCAAGCTATGATCTGAGGCCTGCCAAAACACATGCTACTTGATTTTGTGGAATTAGTAGTGATGGAAGTTCTGAGTCTTAGTACAGTGCTCACCTAAGAATCTCTCCCTTCTCTACCACAACAGGAAACAAGGGCAAAAGCAATGTCTATGGAGGGACCACAGACAAGTCCTTGATGCTTTATAATACGTGTATTTCTTAATTGCAGTGGGTGGAACGAAGGTGATGGAGATTATAAATTCACTGGCACCCATGGACAAGGTTATAACTCTGACCTTGTGCCTTTTAACATTTATTTCTGCACTCATCACACTGCATTTTAATTTACTTCTGTACATATCCAGCTCTCTCTTGGGTCTCTGAGTACCCCTGGGTCAGGAACTTTGTCTTATTTCTCTGTATGTTCAGTGCATTTTTAGCACAGGGCCTGTGCATTATAGGTCCTCAATGCTTTGTTGACTCGAATTGCTTTGCTTGGTTGGTTGTAGCTTTGAGTTGTAAAGGCCATACTTTTATATTAATAGTTTTACAAGTATCTTTGAGTGACAGTAGATATTTTTCTGTAACTTTTACAATGTTACAGTTTCCTCAAATGTTCAGATTTCCCCATAGTTTATATCACACTAAGACATTTCAGGGAGAGTGGGAGTAACATTAATTTTGGTAGTGCAATTGTTTTTATAAAATTTCAGTGGCTCTTAAATCTAAATAATTAACATATTAAAAATGTCATGTCATCAATCTCTGTGCCTGTGATAGCATCTCATGTGTGAAAAACCATCTGTTTAGGTAGCTATTTATGATGTGTCAAATACTTTCTCTGAAACCAGGAAACAACCAAAATACAAAGACAGAAAAGCCTATTCACACAGTCATTTTTAAACCTATGAAACATCCATGCTTCCTCACAGGAAGACTTCTGAAGTCAGTTTTCTTGAATGGCATTCATTAAATTGTAAAATTATGCATCCTTATCAATCTTACTTTCCTCATCAAGGATGCAAGGTTATCCTGAGAGGTAGGCATTTGTGATTTTAATACAAAGGAAAGACACTAGTGATCTAGCGGACTCCTGCAATTGATCTGACCTCTTAATAAATAATTTAGAAAGATTAATAGAATATTCATGAAGATAAAAATGTAATTGTTATCTTGACGTTGTGATCTAACAATGAGAGTTTATAGTGTGGTCATCTCACTGAAGTGGAAGAGGACACCTTGGGATTTCATTCTTGCCTCTGCCCTTACCAGCTGTTGTCCATGTATCTCTAAGTCCAGTTTCTCTATTTGTGATGTGAGGCTGTTAGAAATTTGCATACTGGGTGCTTACATGAATATGGAAAATCTTGATACAAACTGTAAAGGGATATACAAATATTAATATGAAGACTCATCATAGAAGGGAAGATCCTCTGGAATGTAGATTACTCCTAGGAAATCTTTGTTAGTTCTTTGGACATACTTAAGTACAGATTCATTCTAGAAGAACGTATTGTCACTCCCATGTCTAATGACCCCTTTGCTTTCTACCTTGTAGTGCTATGGTTAAGCTCCCTTAAGTCACATGAATTTAAACACTTACCAAGAAAGCCATCTCTTGTGTAGGTTTAGGAACCAGAGGCAGAATTATAAGTCAGTGGTAGGATATTTGCTTAACACATATTTCTAAGAGTAAAATAAATTTAGAATTTTATTGACTACTATTTGATGTATTCCTCCATAATTTTTTCCTCAACCACATTATTTAAACTTTTTGGAGAGAGCATTTACAAATTTCAAGTAATTCACTTAGAGATTGTTTATTATCTAGATAGTAATAAAAACACATGTCACATTACTTTTAGGATTTATAAAATGTTTGTCTTTCTGGCTATAGTGATGGAATTACACCATGTTTCTTTTTTTGTTTTCGTTACCAGGGAACTCAGAGTTCAACTTTTAACTATAGTGACAATTTTTAGCTGATGTCTGTGGTGCATAGAGGGGTCTCTTTAGATTACTAGCATCAGAATCATCTGGAGTTCTGTTCTTATAGACTCAGGACCTCACCCCAGATCTGATATCATTTTTTTTCTGGATCCTAGGCCTGGAAATTTGCATTTTAGACAGAACGCTGTTTATTCTTAGGAATACTGCAGGTTGAAAATTACTGGCTTAAGATATCAGATTCTTGCTGCTTCTTTCCATTACGTCAGTTTTGATTTTATGTTTTCATCTTAAAAGCCTTATTATCTATCTAATAATCACACACAAACCTCTTGGATAGGTAGGGTAGAATAACTAAAAACGTAAATGTTCATTTGGAAAAGATTATAAGAACCAAAACACAGTCAAAGTAACGAAAGTACTTTCTGCCAGTTGCCTTGTATCCTTTCCTTAGGTGTAAGTAATTACAGTAGACTCTCCATGAATCTGAACTCAAGCAACCGTCACTCTCAAGCAACCAGCAAAAAAACAGAAGAAATAATACTTCATTTATCTGGCATGGGTGCCGGTTAACTGAGAGTCTACTGTACTTCAAATCAGCACTTTCATTGAAGGAGGTAAGAAGGAGAGCCTGTGGCTGGGCCCTGCGCACTCATACTTGACCCCTTCTCTCTGGTAGGAGTGATGGTGTAGGTCAGGGATATCCAGCCTTTTGGTTTCCCTGGACTGCATGGGAGGAAGAAGCATTGTCTTGGGCCATCCACAAAATACGCTAACACTAATGATAGCTGAAGAACTAAAAATAAAATCTCATGATGTTTTAAGAAAGTTTACGAATTTGTGTTGGGCCACATTCAAAGCCATCCCGGGCCGCGCACAGCCTGTAGGCCGTGGGTTGGACAAGCTTGGTATAGGTGATATAGAAAGACACTGGGGAGCCATAGTTAACAGAGTGCAAGAGGCCCTGTCTTGGTGTATTGTTTGCATTTACTTATCTGTTTCTAGTTTGACACTCAAATTCTTGGGGACAAGGACTCTTGTTTTATAATTTCTTAGGCATAGTACAGTGCCTAGCACTTACAACACAGTGGAAAGGAGGGGAGGTGGGAAGGAGGAATATGGTGTTGATGGGTGTCAGGAGTCCAAACTTAATCTTTTGGTTTAAGTTGCTGAGAATTCTTACACCATTGGATATATCTGTCTTTAAAAATATATACTTTAGAGCTAAATCTAAGTGATTTTCAAGTATGATTTACCCTCTCGTACTTCCCATTCAACTGACTCTGTTGAAGGAATGGGTGAAAGTAGAACTACCAGATTTGGGCCAGAACCCAAAATGTTCTTTGGTTTTCTTTAAATGCTGGTACTATTCTTGTCCCTCTGCCTGGCATGTTGTGTTCCTTCACCCTCAAATCTCCTTATCTCATTCAGCACCCACACAGATGGCATTTGACTTCCTGGGAGGCCATGTGGCATAATGGAATGACTGTGGCCCAGGAAAACCTCAACCCAGCGCTGCCAAAACCTCAGGGAGTATTGACACTTTCTGGACCAGTGACCAGGCTGGACACTGCTAATAGATTGTAAATTGTTTCCTTTGGAGCCTGATGCAGCTGGAGAGTCCCAAGGCAGTGTTTCAGTAAACTGCCACCAACTGGTTAATTTGATACAAAAGAAAATCCTATTTGTCATGCTGACCAACCTGTCCATTTTCTCCCAGTCAAAAGTGACTTCCTTCTTCTTCAATTCTTTTTTTAAAATGGTTTCTAGTAATTATTGAGTGAACATAAAATATTTATAAAGTGTATGTAAGGTATAAAGGATCACGTGACCTCAAACAACTGTCCCTCCATCATCCAGTTTAAACAGAAGAATATAAGCATTGCCTTTGAGGGCTCCTGTGGCCTTTCCACAAGTCTATTCCCTTCTCTCCTCCATATTAGAGGCAACACTCTCTTAAACTTGGGTTTTTTCATTTTCTTGCTTTATTTTATACCTTTACATTCTTATTCTTAAACAATTTATATTTGAGTTTTAAAATTTTATATAAAGAGCATCATAGTATATTACTTTTGAGACTTTTTCACTTCAAGAAAAATTTGATGAGATTCATCTAGGTTGCAAACAAGTGTAATTCATTCATTTCTGCTACTGTATAGTATTCCAGTATATTAATATACATGACATATTTATCCATTCCACCACTTGTAGACATTTGCAGGATTCCAGTTTGAGAAAATTGAGAACAATTTTGCTTTGAATCATTCTGTACAAGTCTCTAGGTTCAAGAGTTTCTCTAAGGTTATACACAGGAGTTGAATTGCTGGGCCATAGGGTATGAACCCACTCAGTTGCATTAGAGGCCAAGTTGTTTCCCAAATTAGTTATGTGAATTTACACTTCTAATTTACCATAAGCACATAATAATAATTCAGTGATAGTCATCATGGCGATGACTGATGATAGCTAACTCACATGGTATTTCCTGTGTGCCTGGCAGTACAGTTAGTGTCATTGGTTCTTAGAAATTGTGATTTTCAGGTAAAGGACAAGTTCCCGACCTGCTTATTACAGTTCAGGGTCACAGTGGCAGGAACCCAGAAGCTCTGGACACAAGGTGGGATCCAACTCTGAACAGGACACCTTTCCATTGCAGGGCTCTCTCTCTCACTCGCTGTCTCTCTCTTTCTCTGACTGGGACAATGTAGACACACCATTTCTCCTAATGTGTACATCTTTGGGATGCAGGAGGAAGCTGGAGTACCTGGAGAAAACCCACACAGACTTGGGGAGAATGTACAAACTCCACACAGACAGTGGCCCTAGCTGGGAATCTTTTTTCTTTTTTTAATTCTCAACTTTTTAATGAAATGATGCTAAACAGACTGAAGTTATTCAAGGAACTGCTGTACTCTCAGCAGCTTTATACTTATACACACATCCAGTCCCACACAGCCTGAGGGTCCTAGCTATTGTCTGATTGACACTTTGCCAGTCTGGTGGGTGTGAAATGGTGCCTTACTGTGGTTCTACTTTGTATTTCTCCGGTAACTGATGAGGTTTAGCACATCTTCATATGTCTGTGGAGTGCCTGTTTAAGTACTTCCTCTATTTTTATTTATTTATATTATTTTTTAAAGACATTGCTTCTCAGCCTTTTGGCTAAGATCAAGTGTAGTATGTTTTTTTAAAGATTTATTTTTATGTTTTTGAGAGAAAGAGAGAGATACAGAGACAGAGACAGAGAGAAGGGGGAGGACCCAGAACAGTCTCCATAGTTCACATCATCGGTTTTTCCACATAGTTTCATTCCACAGGTGGGCATGGGGCTGCACAGGGCAGGAACTGGGCCGGGGTCTCACCCAGGTGAGAACCGAACTGGGAGAACTCCCCAGTTCAGCATATGGGTCCACACGGACCGGGGCCGGGATTCAGTCCTCAGTCCCTGGGGCTGCAAAGTGAGCACTTAACCCACTGAGCCAGCCCGGCTTCCCCTACTTCCTCTATTTTTAATTGAGTTACTTGTATTTCTTCTTATTCTTTGTCATAGTAACTTTCTACTATTTTTTTTTTTTGGTTACAATTTTGTGTGTCCTATTATTTCCTTCATTAGACTCTAAGCTCCCTGAGAGACTGACAGTGTCTTAGATGTTTGTGTTCTCACAGAGCCAAGGATTATGAATTGACCCTGGAAATTGCACAGAAATATTCACCTCTCTAGCTATCTATTTATTTTTGAAAGTTGATACCCTCACCAACCTCTTCCTATTTCCCTCACCCCTCCAGCACCCACTAAACACTTGTATTTCTATGAGTTTGACTTTTTTGTTTTTAGGATTCTACCATGTGATACCACATAGTATTTGTCTTTCTATGTCTGACTTACTTTATTTAGCATAATGACCTCGAGGTCCATTCATGTTGCAAATGGCAGGATTTCCTTTTTCATGGCTAAATACTATTTCATTTTGTGTGTGTGTCTGTGTATATACATAGTTATACAATCCCACCACATAATCTTTATTCATCCACTTATGGACACTTAGTTTGTTTCTATATCTTGGTGTTATGTTATGATTTATAATAAGAAATATAGGTATTATTTGGTCTTGTTCCCCATTTTTGGCACAGAGCTCCCAAAACCCTTGGATTTTCCTAGTCATAAGAGTGATTAATTTGTCTTTTGTTATATTAATGAGGTGACTTTCAGAATACACCTAAGGATGGTGGCTGGTTGCTAGAAGAACCAACCATGTGATTAGAGGGTTGGAACTTCAGTCCCACCCCAAACCTCCCATAGGAGAGATGAACTAGAGGCTGAATCAGATGCCAGTAGCCAATGATTTAATCAATCATGATTATGTAATGAAGCCTCCATTAAAAGCCCCAAAAGATAGGGTTCTGAGGTTAGTGAACACATAGAAAAGCTGGGAGAGGGGGTGCCTGGACAGGGCATGGGGCCTCTGTGCCCTTTCCTCATGCCCTGCCCTGTGCATCTGTTCATCTGGCTGTTCCTGAGTTACATCCTTCTATAATGCACCGATGATTTAGTAAATAAAATGTTTCTCTGAGTTCAGTAAGCTACTCTAGCATAATAACCAAATGCCAGGAGGGAGTCATGGGAACCTGTGATTTACAGTCAGTTGGTCGAAAGTACGGTTGACAATCTGGATTTGTACTTGGTATTCTGAGTTGGAGGGTTCGTTGGAACCTCTCATTTGTAGCTGATCAGTAAGAGGCACAGGTAATAACCTGGCTTTATGATTGGCATCTGAAGTGGAGAGTGATCTTGTGAGACTGAATCCTTTACCAATGGAATCTGATTCTATCTCCCAGTAGGGTCAGAATTGACTTAAATTGAGTAGGGTATCCTAGAATTGCTTGTTAGTGTGGCAAAGCCTTGACTCACACACATTGGAATTGGGTCTAGGAACCCTCTTACTTGGCTATTGTGAATAAGGCTGCAGTGAACATGAGGGTGCAGAAGCCTCTTCATTATTCTTTTTCCATTTCCTTTGACTTTATACCCAGAAGTGGGATTGATGGATCGTATGATAATTCTAGTTTTAGTTTTCTAAGGAACCTTCAAACTGTTGTCCATAGTGGCTGCACCAATTTACATGTCTACCAATATGCACAAGAGTTCCCTTTTCTCCACATCTTCACCAACACTTGGCTATATTTGGTCTTTTTGATGATAATCATTCGTAAGGTATGGGGTGACTTCATTGTGGTTTTGTTTTGCATTTCCCTAATGATTAGTGATGTTGAACACCTTTTTATGTACCTCTTGGCCATCTGCATGTCTTCTTTGGAAAAATATTCAGTTCCTCTTCCCATTTTTATAAGTGGATTTATTTATTTATTTATTTATTGCTGTTGAGTTATATGAGTTTATCATATATTTTGGATACTAATCCCTTATCAGATACATGATTTACAAATATTTTCTCGTATTTGGTAGGTTTTCTTTTCATTTTGTTGATGGCTTCCTTTGTGCAGAAGCTTTTTAGTTTGATGTAGTTTCACTTGTTTATTTTTGCTTTTGTTGCCTCTGTCTTTGCTGTTCACAGGTATATTTATTGAATGAAATAATTAGACAATGCCAATTTTGCTTTATAAAGTGGTAGTGCTTCCCCCAACCTAGCCATAGACATATCCGTTCAGAGGCTAACAGAATACCTGCAAGGGATATTGCAAAAAGAATTCCCCTACCAGGAAGGAAGTTAAAGTACATTGTTTCTTCCAATTCCAAAATTTCCAGAAAAGTTTCCTTTGTACCTTACCTCTAAGTCTTGGCCAACCAGCTTCCCAGGATCTTTTGGTCACTTATTTAAAAAAAAATTTTTTTTTTTTAATTATGGACTAGAACACATATACAGATCAGTGCATAAAACACAAAGGAATAATTACATAACATTCAAGTCACTCCGTTTTTAAATAACCTCTGTTGTGATGCCAGGTAGAAAATGAACCACACTTAGAAATTCAGACTTTTGGTCTAACCTGGAGAGAGGTTGGCAGACTATAGCTCTTCAGCCATAAATGGGACACTGTCATAAGCAATTGTTTTCATATTGTCTATGACTGCTTTCTTGCTACAATGACAGAGTTGAGTAGCTGCAGCAAAGACTTTGTGGTTTGCAAAGTTGAAAGTATTTATTTGCTCAAAGTTGAAAATATGTATTTGCTATCTGGCCTTTTACAGGAAAAGTTTGACAATTTAGTGACCTTCTCCCAGCTGTGTGTCTTTAGACACTTATCTATAATTTTTAAAAATATGTACTCTGTAGTATAACCACAGACTTTAATTGATGAACATGGGCAGCCCTGAGAAAAGGAGCCAAAAGGTTAAAGGACAAATCACACTTGAGTGCTTACCATATACCTGTTCTGGAGCCTGACTTAGAAACATAACCATTTCTATGTCCTGTGTGGTTTCACCCTCTCAAACGAGTTTAGCAAATCTTTGAGAGATGGGAATTAAATAATTACAATGTTCAAAAATATTAAACTGTATAATCTATTTTAATGAAATGTTAAGAATAGCCAAAAACTAAACCCAAAGCAAATTATCTGTAAATGTTGACCTCCCTAAGGGTGTGCTGAATCGTATCAACAACATTTTATAACGAGAGGACTGAAGCAACCCAATAATTTTTCAGGTCACAGGGTATAACTAATTGGATAGAAGAAGGGATCAACATCTTGAGATTACATCCCTGGAGAAGGTAATACTTGAAACAGATTGAGTTTTTTGATTAGCTTATTCCTCAGCGAGTAGAATTTTAACACCCAAAACAGATGAAAAGACATTAGGAAATAGACTGGGAGTGTGCAGCATTCTGTGATTGACATGTGGGAAGTGTGTGTGCTACTGCCCCGTGTCCCTCACTCCCACGTGTGTGGAACAATACTTAGTCAAAGACAGACCAGAATGGGATGGCCACTGTCCATGCTTTTTCTTCTTCAACACAGAAACTTTAGGCCTTACTGATAATTCTTTTCTACAACCATCAGTTTTCCTATAACAAAACCAATTTAGTTCTCTTCAGACAGTCTCATAAATGAAAATAAAATTAGGGAATACCTTAACTGCCTACAGGGGAAGTACAGTTGAAGACAGATGATTGTATAAAGTTCATTTTAAAAAATTCAGTGCAATCTTTCCTTGAAGCTATAGTTTAGTCTAAAAGTCTCAGGCTCAAAGGGAAGGACCTATTGTGCTTCTTCGAGGCAAAGAGTGAGTTGTAATCTGAGATAGAGGTACACAGTTCACAGCCTGATTTTACTACCTTCTTCCTTCCTTCTCCAATTGAAAAAATATTTATGTATATAAAAATGCCTTGCTTGTCAACTTGCAGTTAAAGAATGCTTGTTTGGGGCTGTCTGATTGAAAAACAACACATTAAAATAGCAGTTTTTAAAGTATATAGAGAATGATTTTTCCTTCCCCAAAGGAGTGATTGCTGGAAGTGCAGCTCTTGGGAAATGTGATCCTTAAAAAAAAAAAAATGATGTGCAGAACATAGGCGAGTTTGAGATCAGAAAGAAACCGTAGATCCAAATTGAAACTCTCTCATCTAAAAGAAGACTGACCCATATGCTTGTCAGTGCGAATGTCTTTTGTTATTAGTTCCTTTATATCTTTTATCAAAGGGGTAAGTGATTCGTGGCAGTGGGATATGGTGCTGAGGAGTTAAGTGTTTACCATCAAACAGCTCTGCACTCGATTCCTATTTCCAACGCTTCATAATTGTGTGACCTTGGGGAAGTTGTCTGACCTCTCAGAATCTTAGGAACCTTACCTGAAACTGGAGTGTTGTTTTCAGTATTAAAGGAAATTATGCATATGAAAGTCTTCGTGCCTGGAATGGAGTAAAAAAGTGAGAAAAATGAATACCGCACTCTGTGCTTGATAGTGGCTGGACTCTTCCAGGATGATGCACACTTTATTTTCTGATTGCCATTCTGACATTTTGCAGGTAAGAGCTTTTTGCATTTTTTTTGTTTTTTTTTAAAGATTTATTTATTGTTTTTGACATAGAGAGAGATACAGAGACAGAGACAAAGAGAAGGGGGAGGGCCCAGAACAGTCTCCATAGTTGCACATCATTGGTTTTTCCACATAGTTTCATTCCACAGGTGGGTGCGGGGCTGCACAGGGCAGGAACTGGGCCAGGGTCTCGCTCCAATGAGCACTGAACTGGGGGCACTCCCCAGTTCAGCATATGGTTCCGCACGGGTCGGGGCTGGGATTTGATCCCCGGTCCCCAGGGCTGCAAAGTGAGCGCTTAACTCACTGAGCCATCCCGGCTTCCCAACTTTTTGCTTTTAAGTGGAAAAAATATTAGTGTCTTTTTCCCAGCTGTGTCTTTAGACACCTATGATTTTTTAAATTGTGTCATCTATAGTACAAATAACCACAGACTTCAATTACCAATGGATGAACATAGGCAGCACTGAGAAGAGGAGCCGAAAGGGTGAAGGACCATGAGGGCTTACTATATGCCAGGTGCTCTGCATTCGTGAATTCGTGCCCTTCATCCTCATGACGATCTTAGAAGCAGCAGTATTATTATTCCCTTTCTACAGGAGGGGAAGCTGAGGCACTGTCAGGTCACACAGCCAGGAATGGGTAGCCCCAGGGCTGGAGGCCAGGCGGTCTTGCTCCCAAGCCCATGGCCTGGATGCTTCGGCATCCCTGGCCTGTTCTGGGGGGTGAGTGGAGGGGTTGTTGGAGCTGAGGCAACGGCAGCTCTGAGAGCCCTCTGCAGCGATCCAGACCCATGCCAGAGCTCGGGGACAGTACTGGTTTGGTTCAAAAATCTCCCTGTGGATTCGGCACCAGAAATGACCAAGGGCCCTGCCTGGGCCTTACTTTTCTTTCCAGACCTCTCAAGGGCTCCAGGCTCCAGTGCGAGCTTGTCCAACCAGTTGCCTGTGGGCTGCATGTGGCCCAAGACTGCTATGAAGGCAGCCCAACACAAATTCTTAAAACATTATGAGATTTTGTTTGTTTGTTCGTTTTTTGTGACCTTATTTTCTAGGTCTTCAGCTATTGTTAGTGTCCATGTATTTTATGTGGGACCCAAGACAATTCTTCTTCCAATGTGGCCCAGGGAAGATAAAAGGCTGGACACCCCTACTCTAGTGTAATTGCTGGAATCTTTTCTTTTTTAAAAAAAAAAGATTTATTGTATTGCTTTTGACAGAGGCAGAGAGAGACAGAGAGAAGGGGGAGGGCCCAGAGCAGTCTCCATAGTTGTACATCATCAGTTTTCGACATGATTTTGTCCCACACAGGTGGGCAGGGGCCATGCAGGCCGGAAACCGGGCTGGGGGCCTCCTGCATGGGAAGCACACCCCAGTTCAGCATATGGGTCCACATGAGCCAGGGCTGGAATTTGATCCTCAGTCCCCGGGGTTGCAAAGCGAGCACCTAACCAGCTGAGCCATCCCGGCTTCCCTTGGACTCTGTTGATGAAATACCTTTTGCAGTCTCTTGTTTGGACAAGAGGATATTTAATGTGAAGGGGCTTCTTGAGTTTGTCATAAAGTAATGGTAGCCTTTAAGAACTGGTTTAAAGGGTTAATTTAATTAAATTAAGATTTAAAAAATCTTCAGGGCCCACTCACTGGTTATTTGACTTTTGCTTTTATTTCTTTTACAAAGAGCAATCAATAAAGGAAAAGTAAATGCCTTTCAGGTAACTCATGGCTTTTGCCACGGGAGTAACTTTTTCTTGCAGATTACATTTTTAAGGACTGTCTGGGGATGAGAGGAAGGTGCACAAGAATGATATGTATGAGGGAAAATATCCAGGTAGTGTGTTTTTAAGATAGCTTTTAGGGTCACTGCTTATCACACTTCTTAGATGGGACACAGGTATTCGCTCCAGTTTTAGTTATAAGGCACCTGAAAAATCATTTCGTCTTCATCTGTGCAGGTAAGGAAGATGAGAGAAAGCAATTTGGTGACAAAGCTCGGATTAGAAACCAGTCTCCTGATTTCTGCGCTTCTGTTAACACTTTGAACATAACCACTGGGAAGAGGAAAATGCCACGAGACAGAAGCAGCTCCCAGGATTGTCCCCAGGCTGGTAGATGCAGCCCTAACATTCAGCTTCCCTAACGTTTGGGTTTCTACATAAAGAAATTCCACAAATTAGAAAGGTTTTCCTAAGTTTTATGTGGGGAAAAGTAAATATTTGCCTCTGTTGCAGATATAATTTGGCAATAAACAGCGGCGTTATTTTGTAATATTACTGCTCTGAATTCTGATTTACAAATTTAGTTTCCATCTTTCCACTCCCATCCACAAAATGAATCTATGAAGATTATTTTTCAACATTTTAGTTATACTAATATTCCCTGCTCAGCAATTGTGATTTATTGTGTTAATATTCCTTTATGATCAGGAATAGTCTTATTCTGTCATCACTTTGTGTGGTTCCTTCGTTGGCTTTCAAAGACAATGCTTAACAGTTTTGAAAGTGTTCTTTTTCTTCCTCTTTGCCACAGCAAAGAGTTTTGATAGACTTGAATACTTTTGATGACAAGTGAGGGTGAATGCAACTTCCTGTCAGAGCTTCCTATCTGCATAAGATAATAGTGCTACAAAATGGGTTGATAGATTTCCAACCAGAAGGAAAGAAATCATTTCTGTTTGCATGTAGCCTGATCAGTGGAAATGCATAATATCTATTGGGTTTATTTGCAAACTGGAAATAGATCGTCAGATCCTTATTGGTGCTTTTATGGATATCAGCCAGGGAACCACAACTCAATCCTCTCCCCACAACCCCGGCCAACTCCCCAAACACCTCCTGTCCGATAACCATCAATTTATACTCTGTATCTGAGTCTGTTTCTTTTTTGATTTTTCAGTTTTTTCTTTAGATTCCAGATATCAGTGAGATCATATGGTATTTGTCTTTCTCTGTCTGACTTATTTCACTTAGCATAATACCCTCTAGCTCCATCCATGCTGTCACAAATGGTAAGATTTTTTATGGCTAATAATATTCCATTGCATATGTGCACCACCTCTTCTTTATTCAGTCATCTATTGATGGGCACTTAGGTTGCTTCCATATCTTGGATATTGTAAATAGTGCTACAGTGAACATGAGGGCGCATGTATCTTTTCAAATTAGTGTTTTGATTTCTTCAGATAAATACCTAGGAGTAGAATTGCTGGGTTATTTCTAGCTTTGTTTTGTTGTAACCTTAAAACTGTTTTCCGTAGTGCACAACTCAATCTTATCATTTGTCTGTCTTCCCTCCTTTCTCAATGACAGACTAATGTATTCTTCTCATCTTTTGAGGGCCTTTTGTGGTGGTGGTGGGGGCTTTACTTTCTGTGTCCCTTTCACTATTCCCTTTGACCCATAGCCACCTTATGTTAAACTCATGATTGGCTTTGTTTCTCCCTCTTATAATCATCTGACTTCCATTCTTCGAAGTACTGTCAAACTTTTTGAACATGGTCCATAGTAAATAACTATTTTTTCTCCTTTTACTGCCAAAAAGTATAGCTTCTATGTCTCTTCCCTGCTTTGCTCTATCCAAGGTCACCTGCTTCTAGTTAAACACCATGGCTTCCTCTGGGCATTTTCTAGTCTACCCTCATATATATATATTTTTTTTATCTGCTTATTTGGCTTCTGTCATAGTATTTCTCTGCTTCCCTTCTTTCTCTCTGACCAGTCTTTAGTCACATTCTTTAACTTGCTTTGTGTGTGTGTAGGTTGTGGGGACATAATGAGGAACACAAGTTTTGGAGTCAGGCAGCCCTAGCTTTGAACCTCAGCTCTGTGACCTTGGGCAATGCTTAACTTTTCTGAGTTTCAGTTCCCCCATCTGTAAAACAGGGATAATAATACCTCACTTATAAGTTGTTTTAAGAAGTTAAAGACCAATGTGTATATAGTGGCTAATGTGGTGACTGGCATTGTACAGACTCATTTCTCTCTGTAGTTGTAATAGTATGGGTTTTATGCAAGGTTCACTGAGGTATCCTCTTTTCCTGTGAAGCTGCCACTTTTTGTTCTGTGCAATGACTCCAAAATTTGCATCAAGTTCATATTTCCCAGCCTCCAGACTCATATTTCTACCAGTGTGCTCATTTTATCCACTTGAGTGCCCCATGTAATCCAAGATTCAACATTGTTCAAGCAGTACTCAGCCTGTGATTACTTCCTTGGCTAATAGAATATTAATCCTCACAGTGGCTCCAAGGTGGCAGGTTTCCTCCCTCCCTCCCTCCCTCCCTCCCTCCCTCCTTTCCTCCCTCTTTCCCTCCCTACTTTCTACCTGCCCAACCAGTGTGTGCCTAGCCCTCTATTGTGGGCCATTCATTGTGCTTTGCACTTAGGGTGCAAGAAAGACCAAGAAAGGCCAATCTAAAGCCTGAAGAGAGGGTCAGTTTTAAAGAAGTGTGATGGCTGCCATGATGGTGAAGAACAGAGTACAGTGGGATCTCTTCCAGGGTGCCAACAGAGTTGGCATGAAGTAGCCGGCCAAATTTAAATTTCTTCTCCCATTCCACCCCATTTTCAATAGATCTTATGAAATATCGTATTTCCTTCTCTTCTCTATTCCCACAACACATGTTTCCTTCAGTCCAAGTGTTCCAGGCACACTAGTTTTGGCTGGAGTTTCCCAGATCTATTTCTAGTCCATCTATCTTCTCTGCAATCCATTTTCTAAGCCAATGCCAAGGTCTCTTCCTGAGCACAGATCTGATCATTTGTCTTCTTGCTAAAATTCTTTATTGGCTACACCTCAGGATTCAGTCTAGGAAACAGAAGCCACTCTAGATATTCGAATTAGGAAAGGCTCTAACATGGGGGGTGGGGCTTATAAAATCATGGGAGGGTGAGAGGCAGGCACAGGACCCTTCTTCCTGGAAGTCTGGAGTTAAGAACTTCAAGCCACAGCTGTTATTCATGAATCAGGGAACCATGATGCCACTGCCCCTCCATTGCCTCTCCTCACCCAGCCGGACGATGGACCCAGGAATGGTGCTGCAGAAAAACCTCACACCTTGGTGACCTTACTTGTCAGAGTGGAAAGCAGCCAAAAGAGGTCAGGAAGGTGGTCTCTATCTCACGTCTACCTTCCAGATCTCATGCAAATGCATTGGATTAGTGGAACCTAATTCTCCGTCAGGGTCCTAGCTTCAAGGCATCTGGTAACATAGGTCTCAGATTGCTGGCCTCTGTATGGGAAGGAAGGCTAAAATGAACGAAGAATTGGGGTGAGCAACAACACACCCGTGGCATCCATCTCCCCAGGCTCTCTGCTGCCTGTAACAAGTACTACCTAAGGTTCAGCGCTATGTGCAGTTTTGTTACTACTCATCACATTTTGCTGAACTCCTTGCCCTCTACCGTCTACAGCATCTGTCACTGGCAGGTGCTAAACAGGTATTTGTCAAATGTGTGAATGAAGAAGTGAGTCCACACCTGACCTAGTTCTCTCTTGCCTTCTGGCCATAACTTTAGCAGGAATGACTTTCCTGACCTGCTGAAATCCTGATGTTTCTCAGAGGCCCGGTCAAATCATCCATCCTAAGAGGGTCTTCTAAGATTTCCCTGGATTCCCCCACCCCGTTTTCTTGTTGCTCATTGCACATCTATCTTAGAGCTTATCACCACCCTTCTACAAAAAGTGTAGCTGCACACTTTGATTTTTTTTTTTTTTTGATTTTTTTTTTTACTTGCCATACTGTGAACTTCAGGAGCAGTGCTGATTTTATTCACTGCTGTGGCCCCCCTTCCGTTTTCTCACCACTTTCTCCTTTCCTCTTTCTTTTCTCCAGACACAGTAACCCCAGGACTCTGCTTCTATCATGACATTTCTTCCACTATCTTTTATTTTCTTGTAACTGCAATTGCAATTTGATAATTTATAGGCATACTTAAATAATTTGTAGCTGCTTTTCTCCTTTCCTTACTCTTGCATAAAGACTTGCATTGTATTTTTTTATACAAACATATTTTTTCTGTTTTAGTGTTAGGTAGTAATACAAAATAAACCTGAAAGGTGAAGATCCTTAGAAGCAAAGAAGAACTTTTTTGTCTCCTTATAATTTTTTAGTGGAATTCACACTATCGTCACAGTGCTTTGGTTTACCAGGCTCTGACAATGGAAATGGTATTTGCAAAATCTTCTAGCTATTATAACATTCATGGTTTGGGTGTTGAGGTGTGAAAACAGGGCCATGTTATTTGTCTGTGTGTTTGTCACAGTGAATTTCTTAGAACTTCACTTGTGTGGGATATGGGGACTCTTTATACTCTTCTTTTTCTCCATCTTCATTTTTTTTAAACCCTTTGTTTTCCAGTATCTACTTCATATGACAACTGAAATTTGTAAAAAACAACAACAAAAACAAACAAAAACAAACAAACAAAAAAACAACAACAACATAAAAACTACCTAGTCTGCAGGGAAATTCAGATTTTTAAAAAAGATTTATTTTTATTGTTTTTGATAGAGAGAGACAGACAGACAGACAGAGAGAGAGAGAGAGAGAGAAAGAGAAGGGGGAGGGTTCAGAGCAGTCTCCATAGTTGCATGTCATTGCTTTTCTACAGTTTCATTCCACAGGTGGACATGGGGATACATAGGGCAGGAACTGGGCTGGGGGTCTCCCGCATGGAGCTCACCCTGGTGAGAACCAAATTGGGGGCACACCCCAGTTTAGCATATGGGCCCGCATGGGCTGGGGCCAGGATTTGATCCTCGTATCCCAGAGCTGCAAGATTGTGCTCAACCTGCTGAGCCATCCTGGCATCCCCCTACATTTTATTTTTTAGAGCAGTACTAGGTTCCTAACAAAATTGAACAAAAATCACAGACAGTTCCCATATCTTCCCTGCCCCTACACCCACAGCCTCCCCCATGATTAACATCCTGCACCAAAGTGGTATGTTTGTTATAACTGATGAATCTGCATTGACATATTATCACTCAAAGTCCTTATTTTACATCTGGGATTACTCTTGGTGTTGTACCTCCTGTGGGTTTTGACAAATGTATAATGTCATGTATCCACCTTTATGGAATCATACAGAGTAATTTTACTGCCAGAGAGAAATGAATAGGGAGAACACATGAAATTCCTCCCCCTACCCCCAGGCAACCATTGCTCTGGCTCCACAGTTTTGCCTTTGCCAGAATGTCATATAGTTGGAATCATACAGTAGGTAGCCCTTTCAGATTGGCTTCTTATAGTAATACTCATTTACGTCTCCTCCATGTCTTTTCATGACTTGATGGCTCATTTCTTTTTAGTGCTGAAATCTAGTTGTCTTAGATGTACCATAGTTTATTTATCATTACCTACTGAAAGACATCTTGGTTGCTTCCAAGTTTTGACAATTATGAGTAAAGCTGCTATAAATATCAGTGTGTAAGTTTTGGTGTGGACATAAGTTTTCAACTCCTTTGGGTAAATACCAAGGAGTGCAACTCCTGCAGTGTGTGGTAAGAGCCCAAGAGTGTATCTTGTTTATAAGGAATCACTAAACTGTCTTCCAAAGTGACTATACAAATTTGGCATTCCTGTTGGTGATACAGATTTATTTTTTTTGTTAGAGGTTCCAGGGACTTCTTAAAAATTCATAAAGGGAAAAATCTATCCCTACAGAGGTGTAGAACGGTCAATGTATGGCCTAGTTTCATTGTACCAAAGTGCGAGCATGTCATAGTCCTTTTAAATACTTGTTCTGCTTTCACCTCGGAACTCAAATAATAGAATTCAAATTTGGGTGCAGTGAAATGAGGTGAAATTATATTAAAGAGGCAGACTGGACAATCACATCTGTAACACTGATAATATAGTTTATTTGTGATTTTCTGTTTGTGGATCAGCAACGCTGAGAAAATGGGGGATGTAGGCATTCATCTGCCTCCCCACGCCCCACCAGCTGACTTGGCCAGGTGTCTACAGTCACTTGGGTGGGCTTTCAATCAAATAGCTGTTCCCATTTAGCCATACCAAAGGGGATTGGTTCTTTAGGTGCTGATGCCCATTGCAGCTATGGGCAGAAGAATGTTTTTGTAGTTCTTTGGATGCATTGTAGCTCATATCCTATGAGGTAGGGGAGTGGGTGAGGAAATTGGAGAATCCTCTTGCTGGTGTGGAGGGTCCATTGGAAGCCTCAGGTTTTGCCAGCTGTCCTCAAGCCACACACCTTCTTACAACGATGCCTGTATGTTGGGTGAAGCACTGGACTTCTAAGGATCATGCACAGCGCATTGGCAGCCCCAATCTTGACACTGAAGTTCTGCACTCAGAAAGACAGGGTTCTTTCCCCTCCAGACTTTGATGCTGGTAAAACGTCTCCAAGAAGGCCCTTCTGCCTAAGAGAGTCAATACCCGTCCCTCTGCCAGGCCATGCAAAGTTGAAAGTGTGTTTGGAATCCTTTCTTATCCTTAAGGTGCCTCAGTTAGTTGGGTTGCCATTAAAAGCTAGAAGTTTCAGAGGATGAGTCTTTGTGAACTAAATTAATGCCTTTTTTTTTTTTTAATAATCTCAAGGAAAAGAATAATTTTTAGGTTTAAATTTTAAAAATGAGCTAATTAGAAATCAGCTCAGAGGGATTTTCAAATTTCTTGAACTGAAGGATTTCCCTCCATCCCCTGAATCATATTAAAAACAATTCCACAAATATACGCTGAGCATCTGTATGTGCCAGGCATTGTAATAAGCTGAGAGGTTAGAAAGTTAAGTGGGATAGATTTTCATCCTCAGGGAACAGAGTCTAGTAAGTGAACCAGACACACAGGGAAGCCCAGTGACTCCAGAACTATTTATTTGAGTGTCTCCAGAGAGAGTTTGTTTCGGGGATACAAAGATGACTAAAACTTGGGACTAGGATTTTTCTGAAGGAATCAGATAATAGGACTGTTATAATACTGTGTGATCAGTGCCATAACTTGGAGGTGGTGAACTCTATTAGAGTGTAGGGGAGTGAGTGTCAGAGCATGCTTCCAAGAGGAAGGAGGTGCTTGAGGAGGGTCTTGGAGAATAAGAGTTCAGGAGGAAGAAGGCAGGGATAAGAAATTCTAAGCAATGGAAAAAGCTTGTGCCAGAACCCTGAAATGAACAGCTGGGTGAGTTCTAAGTGTTAGAACATGGGTAGAGAGGATGCAAGGAGGGCATGACGATAAGAGGAAAGGTAGGAGAACAGTCATGGGGGTGCTCTTGTGACAGGTTAAGAGCTGCCCTTTCATCCTGCACAGGGGAAGAAGCAGAGAAGAGTTTTGAGTGAGAGAGGACACGATGGTGTTTTCATTTAAAAAATCCTTAGGTAGCTGCAAAGGATGGGTTGGACAGAGTGAGGCTCAAGGGAGAGAGACTGTTTCTGAGACTGTCACATTAGTCCAGGAGGTAAAATAAATAAGGTGAATTAAACTAAGGATGATGCTGACATTTGTAGGTACCCTCGAAAGTGGCCGAAATAGTCTTTGATGTAAGAGTTCAATAAATGACATTTTCCTTGAGCAACAGAGTAGATAGTGATATTCTTAAATTGGGGGGGCAGGGAGCCAAAGGAAGAACAAATTTGGGAGAAAAAGTTGTGTTTGATACTGGTTCTAGGATGTTTGTTCTTTACGACAACAGTTACTTGTTTGCTATTTCCTGTCAATGACCCTTTTGATGCATAGGCTGATCTGGTCGATTGGCATGCTGTTGCTAATTGAAAATACTCTCATTGAAAACGTGTCCTTCCAGATGACCACTGGAAAGTAACCTTCATACATTATAGAGGATTGGCATGGTTATTTATTTATTAGGTCTCCTCTCAGGCTGGGCTAATCAGAGACGGGGACGATATGGTCATGCTTGGAAGGGTTTCTGTACCTCGTCTTTGAGACAGCTCCCTGGGAAGAAAGAGAAATTGTCTGGATTCCTGGGCTCCTGATGCTCTGAAACCATTTGTTCTATTTGATGCTTCAGAAATCAAGGACCTTGTCAGTGTGTTCCTCAAGGACCTTGTCACTTCGTTCCCAGGATCAGCGTGGACCAGAGGAGTTTTAACATAAAATGTGAAATAAGGAGCTAGGAAACCTAGTTGATGAAATAAATGTAATTCACCATTTTTGCTCAGTACTTCAGTTCTGAGGATCTGCATACCATTCTTGGGGCAGGAGTTGGCGTATTACTTGTAGGTGTTCCTAATGGGCACAGGAGTTGGCATACTACTTGTAGGTATTCCTGGTCCCTGGATGGCATTTTAATGTCTGGTAATGAGTGTTCCACATTATTTTAATATCTGTATAAACTTTAACAGTGTGGTAGTGCCCTGTGCACCATATTAAGTGACCTCCAAGATTTCATTTCTCAATAGTTGTTCCCATGTTCTCTACAGCTTCACAAAATTCCAATTATCCCTCAGTAGTCAGAGACAAGTGGAACTTTGTACAGGTGTAGAGAACATGGGACAATTGTAAAACATTGATTATGTTGTAAAAACTGAAGAAATGTACAAGTATGCTGAGTATTTATTATGTTCTGGACACTATTTTGGACTCTGGGGGCACAATGAAAAGCACAAAAGAAACATTCCTTGTCCAACAGAGGCACACATTACACTGAAGAGGATAAATGTAATGTCAAAGATATAAAATGGTTACAGGTTAAGATAAATGTTACAAGAGGAGTGAAGAGAGAGTGATGTGTTGGAAAAATGATTGAGGGGGTCAAGAAAGGCTTTCTGACAAGGAGCCATGCCAAGATCTAAGGAAAAGGGGAGGGGGCAGAGGAAGCACAGATCCTGGGGTAGGACTGAGCTCTGTGAATGTAAAAAAAAGAGGGCAATTGTTGGAGGGTATGTAGATATTGTAGAGTTAGGGAGAAATGCCTTTCTTTTTCCAACCAGTCTTTGAAGACTTATTAGAGATTCATGAGAGACATCTACTCTTATACTACATACAGATATATACTTCATCTCATTCAACAATGTAGTGAGGGAGTCATTGGTATGCATATTTCCGGGGTGGGGGAACAGAGACCACCAGGTTCATGTAGCTAGGATGTAGTACAGCTGGGACTCGAGTTAGGGCCTTCTACTTGTCCACCACACTCTAACTGCAGACCAGCGGAATCCAAGCATGGCACTGGGAATGACTAAGTGCTGAGTCATTGGTCTCCTAGGCTGGCTTTCCTATGGTACCTGTCTTAACAAACTGTGGTTGCTTTGATGGGATGTTCACAATAATTGTCAAGCAATGATGCCAACAGTGGCAATAACTATACCTATACCACATACTTTAATAGTGTGTAAATTATTTTACCTAACAGTTCCTAATCTGAAGGTCAGTGGAGTCCTCAAAGGTGAGCAGGATAGGTTTTATTGTTCTCATTTAGTTTGGAATTATCTGAGGTGACACAAGGAACTAGGCTAGGATGCGCTCTTCTGAGGCTAATCTAAGTCTCCTTCCTTAAACCACAGGAACTCCCAATTGAAGAAGGAGACAGAGGAAGAAGTAATTAAGTATTTCTTGTAGAATTTGGAGAAGGCCTCACCAAGAAGATGACAGTAAAGCTGGGCCTTGAAGGATGAATAGTAGGGTTTCCCCAGGGAGAAAAGCAAGGAAAGTTATTCTAGAAAAAAAAAATACTGTTGTGATAAAAGAATATGGTATTTGAGGGGAAGAGTTGGGAATCATGTGTACCTGACAGGAAGTAATGGTAGGAAGTGGTGCTGGTAGGCTGAGGTCTAATAGCAGAGGGCCTTGAAGGCCAGGCCCAGAGGTACTGCCTTTGGCCTGACCATGGCAGGTTTGTTAGCAAGGGAATGGCATGATTATAACTGCTGTGGTTTCGAAAGCAAATGCTATTGACAAGAGGAGGTTGGATTGGAACAGGGGCAAGATTAGAAGCTACTGGGGAAGCCGGGATGGCTCAGTGGGTTAAGCGCTCACTTTGCAGCGCCGGGGACTGAGGATCGAATCCCAGCCCCGGCCCTTGCAGACCCATATGCTGAACTGGGAGCTCCCCCAGCTCAGTTCTCTCTGTCTCTGTATCTCTCTCTCTCTCTCTCTCTGTCAAAAACAATAAAAATA
>PVKE010004706.1:0-62954 GCA_004027555.1 Craseonycteris thonglongyai
CGGCTTCCCCTTGATGTGAACTTTTAATCTGGGAACTCATCATTTGTTTGGTACTTACCGGTAATACAGAAGCCAGAACTTGTCAATGTCGATTGCCTTGATTCGCTGCCCTTTCCGAAACAAGGGGTCACACATTAGTTACGTGGTTGCTCTTGCCCTGTGCACATGCCCCCGTAGTCTTAGTTTCGCTGGTCATTTTGTACATTTTCAGTTGGGAACACATTAAATTTATTTACATTACTCCTTCAGGGAACATTTTGGTTCTTGTTGTGTCTCCCAGAATAAAGGATAAATCCTGAGGTACCACTGTAGCTGCATAGGCAGGGGGAGCTCTGTGATGGAAGTTCTCATGGGTGGAAAGCTGGGGCCAGCGGCAGGTGAATTGGGGCAGGTGGTGGAACAGAGATACAAACCAGACCTTGACTGTGTACAGAGCTTGACAGCTTTGAGACAGTGAGGATAGGGCTGGGCAGAAGCAAGTGGATGACATATCCATAATACTTGTAAGTGCCCAAACTCCCATCAGAGCCGTGAGGAAGCCCAGCTGCCCACAGCTGGGGACAGCGGAGGTCTAGTCGAGCAGAAGAGGGAAGCAGCCCATGGAAGCCGGGCTCCAGGACAGGAAGCGAGCGGCACCCGACTTCTCAGACTGTTTCACAAAAGGCTGGTGATATCTACTCCTGCTTTTCATCACAGTTTTTTGATAGGCCCCTATTTTTATTAGCTCTGTTTTATATTATATTGTTTAGATTTGTTTAATTTTCTCTGCATTTAATAGCCTTTTAAAAGCAAAAATAAAAATTTGTGTTATTTTAAAACATTAGGAAATAATGTGTTTGAAAAAGTTAAAAATCACAGAGAGATAAAGACTGTTTAATAGTTACTTTTTGATAGAAATCCAGTCACATCTGCCTGTACCACAACAAATACCATTACTTAGACATTCACACTCCACTAGAAACATGATATATTACAAAAGAGAAAATTTTAAAACCACATTTAATTTTTAAGACAACATCTGTTGCACTGTTACAGAAGTGACCCCTTCATGCACAGAGAACTTTAGCTTCTACCATTATGAAACAGTAAAAACTGTACTTTTTTTTGTTTCCCCAAACATTGGCAAATTTAACTTTCATCTTTGTGCTCTCTGATGCCAAGGCAAGCCTGTTTTGTTATTGCTGTTGTTTTGCTCTTCCATTAGGAAGGTTGATTTGTGAAATGTGAATATGGAGCCATGAAAGTAGTTAGGTCCATCTTTACCAGGGATTGCTTCAAACTGCTTTACCTACATGTATCAAAGATGCCAGGTGACCAGGCCTAGTGAGCCCCGCAGGCAAAGCTCTGAAGAGGCCATCCAGAAACTTGCTGTCAATATGTAGAACAACTCACTATTTCAGTTCCACAGCAAAAAGGAAAAATAAACCCAAAATTTATTTAAGTAAATGTTTTCCAATCCCATGCACTGTGTTGATTAGCTGTCTTTTTATACAGTACAACATAAGCATTGTTTGCATGTTTATTTGTATGTAACACCTATAAGCATATAGCATCTACACTTTAAGTATATTTACAAATTCAACAAAATATCTACATATAAAAAGCTTTACTTAAAATTAAACTTGATGCAAGTTATGAGAAACCAATTTATTGGCAAATGAAACTGAGCATTCCTTCAACCGCAGGTTGTTATAGAATTTCATATTTGGAGGTAAAGCATTTGACAGACAATGTTTATGAATGTGGTAGAATGTGTATGTTTTTTGTTTTTTGGAATTGCAGATGTAATCCATTTGACTCTTGGCCTTGTTAGCTCTTACCAGATTTCTTAGATTCTGAAATGTGTCCATAGCAATTTGCGTACAGATTGTCTCAAAAGCCGGCACATAGGTAAAGACTTGAAGAATAATCTATTGCTGTTGGCATGCTGCTGTATGCTTTTTGTGTCGGAATAATTTGTTTTGTTAAAAACTTTCTACCATAGATACTTTTTGTTTCCATGTTATCCTGATCAAGCTGACATCTTTCTTACTGAATGAGATATGTTTTAACAGGAACCATAAATGACCTCAAAATCATCATGTGCTCCAGTTGGTGATAAAACTTTTTTTAATATGCATATGGGGACAATCGTCTTTAAAATAAGCTGTCTTATTAATTTTATTTTCACATTTCTTTTTTCCAGCATTGCAGTTTTAATTATCTCTGCTTTTTAAACGTTACTTTTAGACAATGACAGTAATCTAGGACTCCGAGTCGACTGTACCAATGATACAGAAGGCAGTTTGTTATGGAATGCTTCTGGTCTGAAGGCACTGCATGTGTCTTGCCCTGTGCTTTCTGAAATAGGTTCTGAAATTTAATTGGAGTGATTTGTTTTTTGATTCTTTCAGTATGGCACAAATGCCAAAGTGCATTGCAATACATTGTTTATGCCTAAAAATAACAGAACACAGAGAAGATATAAAAAGGAGAACACTGGCTGTACTGCTGTAATACCTGGAAGATTAAGAAGGCTATGAAATAACAAGAGCAAAGAGAAGGTAAGAGGCCCTGTAAGCATCAGCAAATGCAACTGTCATGATTCACTCATTTAGCAGGTATATACTGTACATACTGTTCCTAACAGTCTCCCCAAAAGACTAACAGCTAGACATAGAGTCACGAATTTCACAGCAATGTCCACAAAGACATTGAAGTTCTAGAGAACACTACAGTAACACTCTTGACAATGCAAATGGACTTCATATTTAGGGGTTCAGCTGAGGATAGTATAAACAGAGTATCAAACCATGTTTTAATAACATACACAGGTATGTTCTTTAACTGTGTGTAGCATCTTTCATGCATCATATTGAGCTGTATCTTGAGGATGAAATAACATGATCTGCTGATGATGTATTGTTTTTATAAGTTCTGAGGAAATCAAGAATACCTACTTTGAATGAAAAATTATGCACTTTGCACTGCAGTTCACATTAACATACCATTTGACTGAGTTATGTTCTTGCTCTAACTGCTCTCATAATATTAACATACAGCAGAACATATACTTTCTGCTTCTATGTTCACAGTATGAGAAGGCTGACAAACAAGTGCTTAAGATAAACATTTTAGAGGAATGGGATATTGGCAGAGTTTACAAATTAAACGAAGGAATTCATGGCGTTGACAGGAGAAGGTGCCTCTGAGCTCTCATTTCCTTCAGCTGGTTCTTTCTCTTTCTTACCGCTGTATTGTCCAATAAACGAACCATCCTCATTGAACTGGCCATTCACCCCCTCTCCATAGTCAACTAGGCTATCATCGCTATCTTCTTTTTTCACAGTCCTGTCTGAAGGTGTTCGACTGCCTTTTTTTAAAGGCTTGTGGTCTTCTGCATCACTGGAAAAAAGAATTTTTGTCAAGATGAAAATTTAGGTTAAATGTTTTGTTCTTAAAGATCATGCATGCAAATTATGATATATAAAGCATATGGATTCCTGAGCTTCTCTAGGCAAATCTAATCATCAGGGTGACTCCAATAACTAGGATGTGGTTGTAATGAAAATCAAGTGTAGAAATGGTTTAATCATGAAGTCTTCAGTAGGTGGATGGCTTCTTATTGTGCATATCAATATCAATGACAGATTCTGGTTCCTGATTTGAAAGCAATTCTAAAATAATCACAAGCATTAAAAAAAAAGAATTAAAAAAAGTTGAAAATCACAATTTTGAATTCAAAAGGGTGTAAAAGATTATGGCAAGTAGAGAAGATAGTATGTTAAATAAATAATATCTCTCATTCCTTGGATATGAATGAAGAATGACTTTGGTTAAATATGGATTTTTTTTTTTTCTGAGCAAGAAGAAGCAAAATCCTGCATTTGAAATAATTTTGTTATTGAGTGCAGGCCATACTCATAAACATTAACCTTACCTTTCAAGAGACCTACAAATTCCATTAAAAGGATGCAGAAGAAACAAATGAAAATAGCCTAAGAAGAAAAGCAAAATCCTTATGCTGATAGTATATAGTATTTTTTTAATGTAAGAGTTCTAGTTAATGGGTAATGATTTATTAATATAGAAAGAGACACACTATAACTTCAAACCATTACATTTATATTATTAAGGGTATGTCAATATATAACAGTGTGAGTGATTCCAAAAATTTAAAATAAACATTTCCTACACTCATGTTTACCCCACTACTCCCTTCTCCCAAGTGTGGTATGCAGCCTATCTGTGAAAGATGGAAATCTGGGGATGTAATTTAATAAAATTTATGAGACCCAATTTTTTTTGCCTTATGTCTTTTGAACCCCTAGGCACAACATCTGGAAGTAGAAGAGTAATCGCTGTGTTGTAGAACATCCACTCACTCAGTCGTATAACTAGGTGCATACATCTTTAACTGGTAACATCTGATTTTTAAAAAGAAAGAAAGCAATAACTTTTTTCTTTCAAAGAACAAAAATATAGGCAAAAACCAAACAGACCAACAGGATGTTGAGATAGCTCTATAGGCTGAGTGCTTGCCTTGCAACATCGAGGTCCAGGGGTCGCATTTCAGCCCTGACCCATGTAAACTCACATGCTAAACTGTGGTGCACAACTGGTAACCACCAGGATGGCAGCGAAAGTTCTTGCCTCCCATTTGTGTGGCCCTACATCCCCTTATGTGGAATGAAACTATGTCGAAAAACTAATGATGTGCAACTACAGAGACTACTCTGGGCCCTCCCTCCTTCTCTCTCTCTCTCTCTCTCTCTCCATCTCTCTCTCTCACCTTTTCTCAAACAATAAAATAAATAATTAAAAAAACCCCAACTAATACTAGTATAAACTAAAAAGGATTACTGTAAGAATGAGATTGCATTAGCTGCAGTATCTCACCTACTAATTCGTGCCAAAACTTTGTTGATTCATCTGTTTTTGAAAGTGACTTTTTTTGAGCCAAGATACAAATATTTCAAGATATACAAATATTCTGCCTCTTTGACAAATAATTTCTGCATGGTTTTCAAGTTTTCTCCAAGAAGAAAATCTCAAGATTAAAAAATAATTCTAACTTAATATGACACTGGCATGTGCTACTGAAAACTACCTGTTTCAACAAAACACAAATTTTTGTCACATATTGAATAAGTGATATTATCACCACTACTAGTAAACAACTGGAAAAGTATCATAGAACCTTGGTGTGGCCAGCATTTGGGGGCACTTTAGGGCATAAAGCATCCATTCTCTAACCTGTTGCAAGAATAACTGGTACATCTTTGGGACTTGATTATTAACTTCTAGGCTCTGCTTGAATACTTCCTGTGAAATACAAGAACTGCTCATGACTTGGTAAAAATACTTAATTCCACTGAAGAAGTCAATAATGAACAGAATCGTCACCTGGATTCCAACTATTCATCTTATTCTGTTTTGTAGAACTAGTGTGCCAAGGCACACACCACAGAAAATTCTGGTCTATGGCATTTCTTTGATCCAGTCATACTCCATCTATCTATCCATCCATCCATCCATCCATCCATCCAATAAATGTTTACTGAGTGCCTATTCTAAGACAGATAGTGTTCCAGTCACTGGAGATATAGCAGCAAATAAAACAGACTGAAATCCTGACCTCATTGAGCTACTTCTAGTAGGTAAACAGAGACATAAATAATCAACATATTAAAAAATAAGCTATATAGTATATCAGAAGGTAATTAGTGCTCTATGGAAAACACAGAGCTGAGTAAATAGAGGATGGAAGGTGTCAGGAAAGGGATCGAATAGAAAGTCCAGGGAAGGCCTCATTAAGAAGTGACATCTGGGGAAAGCTGGGATGGCTCAGCGGGTAAAGCGCTCACTTTGAAGCCCTGAGGACCGAGGATCAAATCCCGGCCCCAGCCCATGTGGACCCACATGCTGAACTGGGGTGTGCCCCCAGTTCAGTTCTTGCCAGGGCCTATGTGGGAGGCTCCTGGCCCAGTTCCTGCCCTGCGCAGCCCTGTACCTGCCTGTGGAGTGAAACTATATGGAAAACTAATGTCAACTATGGAGACTGCTCTGGGCCCTCCCCCTTCTCTCTGTCTCTCTGTCTCTCTGTCTCTGTCTCTGTCTCTCTCTCTCTCTCTCTCTCTCTCTCTCTCTGTCTCTCTCTGTTTCTCTCTGTCAAAAATCAATAAAATAAATCTTAAAAAAAAAAAAAGTGACATCTGGTCAAAGACTTAAAAGAGTTGGGTTAACCATGTGGATAGCTGGAAGGACAGTGATTCTAGCAGGAATAACAAGCATATGCATCTGGTATGTCCCAAGAATGGAGAGGAGCTTGTGTGGCTAGAACTAAATGAGAGAGAAGAAGGAAGAAGGAGAAGAAGAAAGATAGGTAGATAGATGATAGATAGATGACAGAGTAATGGGGGAGGAGTTAAAGTAAAAGAGGGTGACAGGGCTATACTAGATAAGGGCCTTGTAGGACATTGGAAAGATTCTGCCTTTAACTCTGAGTGAGATGGGAGCCACTGAATGGTTTCCAATGGAGGAGTGACATTATCTTACATTTTAAAAGAATTACTGTCATCACTGTTGAGAACAGCCTACCCTAGAGGGTAGTGGTGGTAAACTACAGAAAAATTGGGCCATGCCCATTTATTACATGTTGTCTGCCTCTGCCCTGAGGCCTGTAAAGTATAAAGCATTTAGTATCGGGCCCTTTATAGAAAAAGTTCACCAACCCCTAAGTGTCAGAGGGACTACTGGAATAATCCAGAAGTGAGATGACTATCACTTGGGCTAGAGTGGAAAAATGGGGGTGATACAAAGTGGTCAGGTTATGGAACTATTTTGAATGTAGCAACAATAGGCTTTTCTGATGGATTAGCTATGGAATAATAGAGAAAAAGACAATACCAAGATTTTGGGTTTGAACAATAGGAAGGATGGGGATTTTCTATGCAGTGCAGCATGTTTGGAGTGGAAAATTAGTAGTTCAGTTTGGGACATGTTATATTTTGACATGTCAGAGAAACCACTCCTTTAATCATTTTATGAGTCTAGTATAACACTGATATCTAAAACCAACAAAAAGGCCTCTTTGTTAGGAAGTGAAATCTGATCAGACTTAAAAGAGTTGAGTTAACCAGGTGGATAGCTGGAAGAAAAGTGATTCCAGCATGAATAACAGGATTAGCCTGTAAATTAACTTTCTGAGAAAGTAAATTTACAGGCTAATCCCATTCATGAACATAGATGAGAAAATCCCCCCCCCCCAAAATTATGAGCAAATGGAATTTACCAATCTACTGAAAAGATAATATATCATGACTAGGTTGGATTTATTCCAGGAATGCAAGTTTGTTTTAGCATTAAAACACCAATTCATATAATTCACCATTTCAGCAGAATCAAAAAACAATATATTATGTCAGCAGATTTAGACAAAGGTATAAGGTAGAATGTAATGCCATTTACAATAAAAACTTTAACACACTAGGAATAGAAAGCATATTCATTAACCTGATTAAGGATATCTATAAGAAACCTAGACTAAATGTCATCCTTGATGGTGAATGTTGGAAGCTTTCCATTTGACACCACAAAATAACAGTAGAGATGCCTGCTATCCTTAAAACTGCAATGTTTAAGTACTAAGCAGTGTGGTAAGAAAAAGAAATAGAAGGCATATGTATTAAGAAAAAAGGGGACTGTTATTACTCCTATAGTGATATGATTATGTGTGCAAAAATATCTAAAAGTATCTACAGGCAAATATTAGAATAAAATGAGAGTTTAGTAATGTTGCTTAACACAGTATTAACATAAAAGTCAATTTTATCTATGTATTTGCAAAAAATTGGAAAATGAAATATAAAAATGATTCCATTAATGGTATCTTAAAAATATGAAGTATATATGAACAAATCCAACAAAAATATGTGTAGGGATGCTGGGATAGCTCAACAGGTTAAGTGCTTGCCTAGCAACTGTGAAGTCCGTGGATCAAATCCTGGTTGTGGTCCAGGCAAACCCATATGCTGAACTATGTGCAGCACAACTAGTAACTGCCAGGATGGTGGCAAAGGTTCTTACCTCCAATTTGGGAGGCCCCCAGTTTAGTTCCCACCCTGTGTGGCCCCACATCCAACTCTGTGGATTGAAATTATGTCACAACTAATGATGTACAACTATGGAGACTGCTCTGGGCCCACCTCCCTTCCCTCTTTCTCTCTCTCTCTGTCTCTCTCTTACCTTTTTTCAAACAATGAAATAAATCTTAAAATAAATGTGTGTGTGTGTGTGTGTGTGTGTGTGTGTGGCTTCTATGTGAAGCTCTTACTCAGAATGATTAAAGAAGAGCTAAATAAATGAAGAGATATACCATAACCATGAACAGGAAAACTCAAACATGGTAAATAGGTTAACAGTATTAGGACAATGTATTTTTGGTACAGAGATAGACAAATTGATAGCAGAAAGGAATACAGAGTCCTAAAATAGTTAGGAGATCTTTTTAGTGGCTTTATTCTGACATCATGTTTTTACACTTTCATAACTGGAATCATTTTAAAAATCTTATTTCCAACGTTTGCTGGGTCATAGAGATATACTGGACTTTTACATTAATTTTGTGTCAAGCAATATTATTAAGTTTTCTTATTAATTCTAATGTTTTCTTGAAGATTCATTTGAATACATACATAAACAACCACATGAGTTAAGAAGGCTCCCTGGAAGCATCCAGTCCAGCTTAATGGCCATACTGGATGAGTGAAGATATATAGTGACATAGGCTGTGCTTGAAAGAGAAATAGAAGAATGCTCTATCCACAAACAGAATCTTTCCAGAAAAAGCTGTTCAAAGGCAGCTCAAGATCTTTTTAAGACTAGTTTTGTACAAGTGGAATAATGCAATATCAAACTTCAATAATTAGAATCTGGTAAAATGAGAAAAACTTATGGGACATCAGCACAGTGTCTGACACATGACTTGTGCCCAGTGAATATAAGTGCCCATTTATCTGCCATCACACCTCTTTCTCCACTCCAGACCCTTGACTCAGAGATACTTTTTATTTTCTAAGAAATAAGTATCACTTAGAAGTTTCCAGATGTGACAAGTGGTATAAAGTCTGAGTAGAAGCACTGTATTGTTCTTACCTTACTTAACTCAAACATGAATTTATAATGAAATAGTAAATAAATTCTTTAGGGATTATCAAGGTTAAGTGTAAAAGGGTAGTTTCTCGAATGAAAGGCATCTAAAAGTTATAAAACATGATTTAAAAGCCATATACTTATTTAGCTACATTGTATTGAAAGTTTAAAAAAATCACCCACATTGTAATGAAAACTTTCAAGGGCAGGAGGTTTCAGATGCTCATTCTGACTGTAGAATAATAAAGATTTAAAAAATTTCAAAGTAAATCATAAAATAGACATAAAATAGTAATTCTTGCCACAAAATACACTTTTGACACTTAGATCCATAAATAAAGATGGTTGTGAATTAAAAAGAAATGTTTATTTCACAATATCAAAATGCAGTTCTTGCATTACTTCCTCTGGGAAGACTTCTTGTACCACCCTCCTTTGCCACTCACTTGGCTTAGCCACTCCTGCGGAACAGTAGTGAATCCCATTTTCACACTGTGCTCAGATTTCACACTATAAATTTTTTCACACTATGCTCAGATTGTTCTACATTCCTGCATCCCTCACTAGACTATAAACTGGTGATAAAATTTTATTGGTTTTAATATCCCCACAGCCTGGCATACAATAGGCATTCAGCAAATACTAGTTGAATGAATTAATTGTAAAACAACAATAGAAGAGACAGTGAACATTTTAAAAATTAGTAAGAATTCTAACATTAAAAGTGTTCATTACTTCTTCATTTTAGAATGTCAGACAATGCATTAGAATATATTCTTTACTTTCTCTTACCCTAAGAATGTATTTTAGGGAGTTCACTTTTTTTTTTCCCCAAAAGCACTTTAGGTTTATACACACAGAAGATACTTTTACTGAGTAAAATTTAGCAACAATGAATAAATCTGTGATCATTCCATCAGATTTTCCTGTGGTCACCACCCTATCATGGCCAAACCATGCTATAGTTTTATTGACATTCGTGACCCAAACATTCTTTCCAAATACTCTCTCTAAAAGCCTGTCATTATTTATACTGCTCACACACTGGTTTATGTGTTTCAACAGAAGAAATCTAAAGTATACAACAAATGTAACACATCTTCCTATCATTCAAGCCTTGTTAGCGTGGGTTAGCATGCTTGCAAACAGGACCGTGTTCACAGAAATGACAAGATTCTTATGTCAAGAGCCTCCATTTATGTTATGAGTTCAAGTATCAAGGCCATAGGTTTATGACCTAGGTTCTGGTTTTTAGTAGAATGGACCTAAAGAATAAAAAAGACTTACACAGCTGGTTGCACCATTTCTCTGATTTTTCTATATGCTAGTAAGGATGCAGATCCTACTGTCTGTATAATTAAAGAAACAGAAAGCCACAGGCTTCCACCAGAGGGGTAACTGCTTGGGGGTGAGTGTTTGAGTGGGTGCACAGAGTTACAGCATATGAAAAAAAATCAGATTTGGCCACTGAAGTTCCATCCCTCTTTGCACTATAAAAAATGCTCTGGCTCAGAGCCAACTATGAAGAAACTGCTTCATCCTCAAGGTGGAGAATGAAAATATCATAAACAGAATTAATTTACATTTACACAATAGCCCTAATTTTGTGTGTGATCAGAATATTGATTTATTTTCAGAATGAAAAAGAATGAGAATCAGTAAGTAATACAGAGCTCAAAACTTTCAAAAGGTGCAGAGCAGAGAAGGGACTCTGGTGGTTTAGGGAGGAGAATGACACAAATATATTATTAAAAAATAGATTCTGTAATAAGCAGTTGGAACCATTTTCACTAATTGTCACATCTAAGGAACTAAAAGGTCTTTTTTTCTTTTCTTTTTTTAAGTAGAAAAGAAACCAAAGGGAAACATTTCTGAGGTAGTGTCAGAAAGTCACAGGATGAGCCACATTAGCAAAGGATGGCTAGGTGTTAGGGGAATAATTTCACTTGTGGGATTGTCCTGACAAAATCTCATTTCCAGAAAAAAATATCCCTGAGTTGTTTTCACATTCAAGATACCTGTCAGAATCTTCTTTGCCTTGGCACCTCCCAGATCAATGTAATCACATATGTGACAAGTATTTTTGTCTTCACACATGAACCAGTGGGCTTATACTCAATAGGCCCAAGGAAGTCTTTCTCTTCTGAGAAATTCAAGGCATAAGCTAAAGATAGTCATCTGAAAATGCTTCACAAACTTATCATATATATGTATTAACACCAAGATAGTAACTAAATACTTGCTATGTATTGCTCTGGAACCCAAAAATCATATTAAAAGCTGTGCGTAGATAGCTAATAGAGGAGCATAGAAATTGTAGAACTGAAAACCTTTAATACTTGAACAACTGTATCATTTTATAAATGAAAAATATTGAGATCTAGACAAATTCAGTGAAATCTAAAGAAATCAAAGGTGATGGCTGAGCTTACAATGAAACAGTCTCTTGATTCCAAGCTAGTTCACTTTCACTCAACCTCCATTTCAGTCAAGTTTTAATGGAGTAGGCAGCATATTTGCCTTGAGAAAGTCACATTACACTATAGCAGCAAGTTGACAATTGAGACTCACAAGGTGAGCAGTACCTTGCCAGATTTATTTAAGCATGATGAGCAAGAACAGAAATCCATCGTCATGTGAAGAATGTATGACGTACTATGGTTTACTTTCAATTCATGCAAATACATAATTTTTTTTAGGCTATATTAAATATTTAGCATCATTACAATAAATAAGAAAGTGGTGCACATATCCTGTGTAGAATTCTAGAAACAAGAACTCCAGCAATTTTCAGCTCACCCTTCTTACAGGAGAAACATGTAGAAGAGTGAGTTAAATCAAGCAAAGATTTCAACTCATCCAGTGTAAGATATGGCTACCCTCAGCTAAGGCCATCTGCGGGCAGCTCTGTGTTATAGAAACTTTTGGGTGGACTGTGTGGGTGCTGCATGAAGTTTTCATAAAGTTTCACTCCCAGAGGCAACACTTGGCATCAAGAAAACCCTCACTAACATTTTTCTATATAATAAAATATAGAAATTCTGAGAAGTTTTAGAAACCATAGTTATCTCTATAAAAAAAACCAGAATATAAAAGCTTAGGAATTCGTCACAAAGACAAGAAAACACTTGTATCTGCATGAAAACTGGTACAAAACCAATTCTGTCAAAATTCGTAGTTTTTCTCAATCAGTCCTCATATTTCTTATCCTTGGCATTATTCCTCCCCTCATGATGTTGACATGGAAATACCAAAAATGAGCTCTAGAGACAGGTAAAAACTAACACAAATATTTTATCTACAAATGTCATCTGAAAATCATAGTAGTGAAATATTTTATTTCATCTAAAAGCCACTCCTTCTGGAAAAAAAAAAAAGCTTCCAAGTGCGCTCAGTGCATATATAACACATTATATTCTATTCAAGAGCCTTATAGAACTTAAAAACAAGGTGCAAAGGCATTTTATAAATAGAAATATCCTCCTGGAACACCAAAACCTCAATGATGGTTTAAATGAACAAATAAATATTTTGTTTCTGTTTTTAAATGTATCTAAAATAATAATTTAGCTCTTTAAAAAAAGTATAACACCTAGGCAAGAATATCTTTGTTTAGAGTCCCTCCCTTTCTCTATACTTCCATTTTTTCCTTTTTCCCCTCCCTCTCTTCTTCCCTCCCACCCTCCCTCCTCTCCTTTCTTCCTTTTTTGACTATTTAGCACATAGGGTATATTAAAATTTGTCCTTAATGATGGAGCCAAGCCAAAAATGTATTATCAAAGTTCTGTGAGTTAACACCCTGCCTCCAGGGTTGATATTTCTTAATTAACAGCTTCTAAAAGAAGCTAGTCATCATTTCATGGTTAATGGGCAGTTATTGGTATTTGTTTTGGAAAAACCAGTCTCAAATCCAAGATCAAAAAGAGTAACACTGATTTTTAAATGTACTGTTTAGAAAATGACAGGTACAGTTTCCTTTATAGCGCAGGTTGACAGGGTCGGTACTTCTTGTTGTTCTAACTCTTACTGTAGCACACCAACTTTGCAAGGTTGATCAATAACAGTTAAGGGGCTCTGGATAATATTACAGAGTGCAGGATACTTTATCTCCAAATCTATGACTAAAATGGAAATTTATTCTTTAGTGAAAAGTGAGACTATTTTAGCCAAGAGGGATATGTAAGCCTTTACACATGGAAGTATGTCTAAACTAACATTTGGGAAAAACCTGAAATGCTAGGGAGAGCATGTTCCTGCTGGATCCTGTTCGGGGAAGAAGGAGTGTCATGTCTGTGCAGGGCAGGGAAGCTGAGAGGCAGACGAGAAGCAGAGGCTCACCTGTATTCTCCAAAAGTGCCATCGTCTTCCTTCATAGGCTGGATTTCAGGATCAGCATGGGCATCTTCCTTTTCTTTAACTAAAAATTTCAAAATGACATTCTTACCTATTGAACCTGTATTTACTTATTCAAAGTTTTTAAGAATGCACTCTCTGAGATACACAGCAGTGGAAAATACTTCTATGCACATATGTGTTGTATAACATAAACCACAGGGGAAGCCAGGATGGCTCAGTGGGTTAAGCATTTGCCTTGTAGCCCTGGAGTCTGAGGATCGAGTCCAAGGATCTAGTCTGAAGGACTGAGTCCCAGTCCTGGCACATGCAGACCCATATGCTGAACTGGAGTGTGCTTTCCATGTGGGAGCCTCTCCCCTGCGCACTCCCCCCAACCCCGTTCAGCCCCCAGCTGGCAGGGGCGTGCCTCCTATGCTGGGGGCCCCTGGCTTGGTTCCCACTCTGAGTGGCCCCCGGCCACCTGTGTGGAACAAAACCATGTCAAAAACTGTTGATGTGCAACTATGGAGACTTCTCTGGGCCCTCCCCCTTCTCTCTGTCTCTGTCAAAAACAATAAAATAAATATTAAAAAAAAACAACAGGAACCATATAAAGCAAGCAATGTTACACATCACGATACCAAGACTCAGTTCATGCATTACTTTCTCTGGGAGACTTCATGTACCTCTCCCCTCTACCTGTTGGTTGTAAGCACTATTTCAGCACCTATGATTTATACGCAGCCTAAGGAAGTGGAGTTACTAACATCTTCAGAGAATAGATTAATTTACTCCCCCAAATGCCTTTGATTTTTGAATCAAAGAAAACTCAAATTTAAAACTCTGGGAAAATACACTTAATGCAATCTACATGATTAACCTTGTGATTTCTTTTAACTTCCATGGATAATTATGCAACATTACAAGGCAATTTTAATCTTTCTTTCTTACCTGGGTATTTACCACCCTTGTTTCTTCTGATGAAGCAAACAATCAGTAAAATTAAGATAAGGAGAGCGACAGCACACATCAGACCAATGAACCAGCCCTGAGTCGCAATGTCCACCTGTCGGCTTGCCATTGCTGGAAAACAAAGCAATGGTGCCCGTGAGAATGGGTTAAGAGGGAGGTGAGAGGTGCTGTAGTCTCTGCAGAAATAAATGCCATAGTATATGAGCTTTTCTGTATTTTACATGTGGTCCCAAAATGGAACCTGTCAGTTATTAATCAGGAGTATAAATACATAACTTTGAAAAATCTTCATTAAAACAATTCAAATAGAGAAATATGAATGCTAATATCATTAAATGCTAATAAACCCTGTATTCAGTTACTTTAATTGTATAGTCTCAATAGAAACATAGTCCCAAGCCAATGAACAAATTTACTGTTTATAAGATAAATTGTTCATTAAATACAATGATAAAAATATGACTAATTTTAAAAAACAGAATGTGTACATCTAAAAGAGTATTTTTCTATTGAAGGAACCACTTTGGAGGCTAAAATATCATTGTATAATAATAAAGTTTTCATTTTTCAAAAGGTTTTGGAAACTCCTGTTAAAAAAGAAAACTTTCCACACAAGAAACCTTTCCACATAAGATAACTAACCTTATTATTTTATCTCCATTTTCACCCAATGTATTAGTTTTCTTATATATCTCCTTTGTTATTCATCTCATTATTAAGAGGAGGTTCTGAAGGACTTTTGAAATTTTCAGAAAAACTCAACTTACCCTCAAACAACAAATACTAAATATTGCTTAGGAACCATTCAAAAGGCTTTGAAAGAAATCTTGATGAGTGACATCATTATTGGAATAAGTGACCAGTTTAAAGAGAAAAATACTCATTTACATGTATACATATTTAAGTTTTCATCTATTGTGTTTGAGTCAATACATGTGAGCCCTCTTTTTCAGTGTGCAATCTCCTCAGAAAGACATAGAATAATTAGCATTTCTAGTATTATTCAAAAGTGTCAATCAAATGGGACAAAGTGCAGCATTAATGGCTATTCAGACATGCCCGTGCGAATTTGTTTAAACTTGTAGAAATATTTCTTTAAAAAATGACCTTTATTTTCTCTTTTTGGACAATAATCAAGATAAAAGGTTTTCTTTTTTTGATTCATAAACATGCCTCTATCATGCTTTTAATTTGATTGAATTTCTTCTGAATACATTTATCATTGTTGAGTTAGGTGTATGTGATTTCTGGATGTAGAAATAAGCACAGTTACATGTATCCCAAATTCTGATATATGTGCAAAAATAGCATTTTATTGCCTTTTTTTCTCCACACAAAGTGTAGAAAGAAAAATGAAATGCTTAAAATCAAGTGTGAAGAGAAATGTGAAAAATGTGTGGCTGTGTGTTTAAAAAATAAAATGAGAAGGAAAATGCATTATCTGGAATACAAATCAAATGCCAGTAGCCTTTCCCCAACAGCCCCTTGTGCCTCGCAGGTTAGAGGGGTTTGGAGTTGTATTGGAAGTCGATACAGCTGACGCACCACTACAGAGAGTGCTCCCCTTCCATACATGCACCACAATCATGATGATGATGATGGTGAAGGTGAAGACAGTCATAGAGCTGACATTTTGAAATCTTACTATCTGCAAGACACTATTCTGGGGCAAAATCTCATTTAATCTTTACAACAATCCTTTGAGGTAAGCATGCCCAGAGAGGGTAAAAAACTTTCCCAAGAGCTGGAATTTGACCCAAGTCAGCCTGACTCAAGGGTACATGGTAGTAACCATTATGCTACCACTGTAATGCATTCCTAAAAACATGTCCAGACATTAAATCTGTAGAAGACTTTACATTGGATAAAGTACTATAGGAACTTTCCATTCTGAGATAGGTACACAATATTTTAAATGTCCATCATTATATACTCTTTGGCAATATATTTCTGTCAATTCTCACATAGTCTTTGCGTGTTTTTTCTTCAAAACTGAAGCAAAAACCAACTGGTGTAAGTCTATTGAGCATTTGATAAAAGTTAGAGTCCTTGTTTTTAGTATGCTTAATGATTTACAGCTTTGTTATAAATATTATCTGCATTTACATTTTTTCCTCTACTTAAATGCAACTGATGGGGGCAAAAATACAGTAAGATACTGAAAAACTAGAAGAGATATTGTCTTATAAAGATGGTGACTGTCAAAACTGAACTGCCTGCTGGCAGCTTACACCTATGCAACTCAGCAAAAAGTAGAAATGCTTCTTTGAGAATTGATAAAGGAACAGCCATGTTGACTTTGAATTTTTTACCTCTATGTCTAAAAAAAAAAAAAGCATCAAATTATTTTACTACCCCATTATTTAAGATTAGGCAGACACAGAAAGTTAACAGGTGAATGTGTGTGCATATTCAAACACACACAAACACACATAAGTGAACCAGATGCTGATATAAGACAAAAATTATGTAAATGAAAATAATTTCGATTGACTTCTCACCCATATAAGAACAGATCTAAAGCCCAGAATGATAAAAGGCTGCAAGTCTTCCCAGGACACTCTAAAATCATCTAACTACAGATGTATATATAAAGCCATGCTATCACCACCATTGTGCAACACACACACACACACACACACACACACACACTGAAGCCTGTGGGGCTGTTACTTGTTGAATCAGATTTTCAACAAATCTGTAGAAGTATTATTAGGATTGGGCAGAAGTGGGAAAGAAGACTTCCAATTTATCTCAAACTTTTAAAATAAAATTATATTAATGTACTACTTGAGTAATCCATAAAATAATACATTAAACAAATAGACAAATATAAAGAATATAAAAAAAAAAAAGCTAGATGAATGAAATTTGCTTGTTTCCTAAAAGTTGGTTTTAACAACAGTCTTCTGTTAGCACTTTGCTTGTCTCATGGATAGTCTGTGCTTTGTGGTAGTAGGTATCTGAGGAAAACGCTCTTAAGTACACACAATAAAATAAACATGGAAGAGCCTGGAAGATAAGTAGCTATTTATAAAAAATCCATTATATAAAAAAATGTCCCCTTTGCATTAAAAATAGTTAGAAATGTACAGAAAGAGAAAAAATTTCCTAGTAAGGTTTGGAGGCAGCTGATGGCTCAGGCAAAACAAATCTGCTTTAAATCCTTTGTGATATGAGAGAAGAGACAAGATAGTTGACAGAAAGAGGTGAGAAAGCAAGAAGAGTGTGGGTAAGAGGCATGGCATTAAAGCACCACCTATAGTCTTGCTGGATTAGTTTTTCAGTTTGTGCCCTAGGAAAAAATTAAGAAACGTATCTTAAAAAGCCAGACTATCAAAGAAAGAGATGGTGTCACATTAGGAAGATTGTTGAACCAAGCATAGATGAAAGTTGAGTCTTGGTTTCTGAGATTAGCAGAACTCAGGGAAGCAGCTCATTAATTCAGAGTTAAAAAATTAGCCAAATGGTAGGCTTCTATGTCCAGTACTGACTTTCACATCTCAAAACGTAGCCTGGCGGACAGGAGAAGCAAGAGCAGTAGAATGCTTCCGCACTGGAGTTAATCCCGTAGCCCCACAGGTCAGAACAATGAAACTGGGAGAGCAAGGGAGTTGTATTAACAATATACACTTACTCCTAGAAGTAGTATGTTTAATCAATATTTATTGTTTTTAATAGTTATACTTAAAGATAAAAGCTGATAATACCTGGCTGTGGCCTTGCCCTATTTTTCCATCACTGGCACATAAGACTATTGCTCCATCACTGGTACACAAGAATCATTCGCCCCTTGTGAGTGCTCACCTTGAACTCCTGTCCTGTCAGCTGCAGCTGCAATTGTAGGTATAGCAACACTAAAGAAAATAATTTTCCTAAAGGTTTGCCTTCTGTTCTATATAAGGACAAAAAATGCCACACTTTGATTTTGTGGGTGGAAAATAATTCTAGCTAGATATGCAAGAGGGTAGTGAACTGGAGCTATTACGGTCCATAACAGCTGGAACGACTGAGCAGTCATTTCTGAGACCACCTGTTCCCCTTGGAGTGTGGGCCTCTGTGACTCTGTATGGGGCGGGGGAGGGCGTGAAATGAGAGCCTCTCCTCCTACGCTGGAAGGCTGAGCTGCTAACTCCAGCTCTCTCATGTTCTAGCTGAGGGAAGGCAGATACTTCACCTTTCATTACATCATTGACATGATGTGTAAGTGGATAAGTGGGTAATAATAACATTGCCCACTTCACAGGATTGTTGTAAGGACTGAACGATAAAAGCCATGAAAATCATTCACCTGGTATAGATCACAGCTGATTAAATGCTAGTGCTGTTATTATTAGCATTCTAGTTGTAAATGGGCAGAATATCTACTTTAGCTTTCAGTATTTTGAAACTAAAAGCTATTGATAATAACAAACACCTTGCAATACTGTGAACTAATATTACTTTTTAAGTTTAATACAGTATTTTCCTAGAACTCTGTATACAAGTGGATATGAAAATATAAGAAAAAGAATTACAGAAAAAAATGGTTTTTTTTTATACATTATGATTTTAGCACATAAATACTTAAAAATGTAGTTTGATAAGTTATTAAATATTGCATTTGGTTTCTTTCTTTTCAAAAACCATTCATGACTGTATAATCTCTCAATGGCAAGAAATGACTTTAAAAATCATAACGCTTGAGTAATGAAAGGCACACAAAAATACATTTTGTCTGTGTGTTCTACAGTAAACGCAACATTTACTCAAGAATGCACGAAATGACTGAAAATAACATGGGTGGATGAATCACAAAATGAACATGTACCATACAACCATTCTTTAAGTAAATGGAGATTGTTTTCCATCTTGTGAGTAAATATAAATATTCTTGACTCTTACATGAACATTTTTCTTTATTTTAGAACTTTATTACTTATGCATTTTGATAATGTTCAAATAACTAAAACATATACAGGCAAATATGGTATGATAACAATGAAATACATGAATTGAACAATTTCCTGTTCCATGCCAATTTAATAATATTTATATCAGTTGTCTAACCAAACTGCAAAGTACTGCTTGGTTATAGTCCATTTTGACATAAAAAATTATGACTTTATCACTGAGCTATTTACGCTTCCAAAGTTTTTCAAAATACCATTCTTAATCTGAGGGAAACTTTATACATGTAAATAATGTAAAAAATTGAATTACCGTATTTTACCATGTATAATGTGCTCCCGCATATAATGTACACCCACATTTTTGTCCAAACTTTCAGAGAAAAAAAATCTTTCATTTTAATTTTTTAATTCAAATTTTTATTTGTTTATATTTAGGTACTTGTTTTTAGTATTATAAAGGAATTTTAGCATTTTAAAAAACACATTATGGTACAAGATGGTTTATGTAACAAATAATTACAAAGCACAAGAACAGATACAATGTCAGAGAAAGGGAGGTGAGCTGGAGAGAAGAGAAAGGGACAGAGAGGGCTGTATATGTAATCCAGAGCCTGGCAGATGAGGGAGTGAGCTGGGAGCCTGGGAACACAGGTGGAAACACAGCCCCAAGTGGGTTGGAAACAGAAGGCTGACAAAGGCAGAGGTGTGAGAGGCTGAAGTGTGGCTAGACCCTGGATGCGTGGGAGCCCATGCCAAGGCGATTATTGTATCGATTTTGCATATGGATACCATTATTGATTTCTAGAGTTATTCTTTTAACACATAAACATAAATAAAAGATTTAAAAACATTTATATAGATACAGAATTAGTACTACCCATGTAAAACGTGCGTCCTTATTTTCCCTCACAAATTTGTGCAAAAAAGTACATATTATACACAGCAAAATACGGTACCTGAATAATGTAAGTTAAGAACAATTAGCTGTGTTTATAATGGTTTCTGGCAATGATGCGATTAAGAGACGATTTGCTCAATTCTGTAATTCATTTGATATAAAGAGCCAAAGACAATTAAAAATCCAAACTCCCAATCCACTGTGCCCCACAGAAAGACATTCATGGCCCTATCCATAACAGCACCCCATGCCCCCATCTCCAGCTAGAGTGCTCAGTGGTGGCTTCACCTCCGAGCATGAGCCAGAACTGCCATGGTGTGCCTCACCTGGGCCTGTCTCAAACACATCCTCTGAACTCACAAAACCAGAGTCCCCCTCAGCACCAATTCGAACTTTGTATGCTGTTCCTGGCATTAGACCCTTTAACCCAAAGAAGCTCCGAGAACCATTTACAATTTCTTTCCTCCATTCTTCTTTGCCTATGGAAATTTTGCAAAAACAACAAATTATAATATTTTAAGGAACTGGAAGTCACTTAATGCTTTAAGAGAAAAAAATTCTTTATAAGCTAAAGATAAAATCTGGGATGCTTAGGTTTATCATTTTAGATCATGTCAAATCAATTGACTGGCTATCCAGATTACATATTAACTGTATATACTCCCATTGTATTAAATGTTTTTTTAATACAAAGAAGCTTCTTTATCTGCACCTTGCCTTATAAAATGATCAAGTTTCTTTATTTATTTTATAGAAAGAATTGTTATGCATTAAAATTGCTTAAATGAATTAGGGGAAGAATTGTTTTTAAGAGTCACCAGATGAACCTTTTGGTAAACTTCAATGCCTTCAAATTTAATTAAGTTATATATTCAACCTTTCCTAGGTACTGGTTTTTCTAAAGGATCAGTTATTTCTAAATATATTTATTTGCATTATAAATGCCTAAACAGAAAGCTGGAAAACATTCAATATTTTGTTACAAACATCCCTTGGCCACCCAACTTATTATGTGTGGAGGACCGGGAAGGGAGGCACTGTGTGCATAAACTGCTGAAAGTTAAAGCTGTCCCGTCTCCGGGTAAAGGTAGCTAGGATATAAGCGGAGCACTTGACTTGGGAATACATTAAACATTAAAATATATGTTAATTTTCTGCAAGTTCTGGTAAAATTTTTTGAGTAATATTGGCAAAACGACTACTTCTAAGTCAGTTTGATTTCTGCTACTTCAAGGTCCAATTTGAACACGCTTCTTTCTTCCAAGTACTTACAAATATAATTACACATTACTACTCATGCTTACATGTGGGAATAGAACAGTTTTGAGCACTATAAAATGAAAATAACATGCACTGGAAATTATTACGTCCCTTGTTTTTAGTAACAGGAACAAAAGACATTCTTAGCTGTGTATAAAATATACAGATTAATTGTTCACTATAATATTTTTAGGTAAATCTGATTCATCTAATTGGATCAAGTTATTTTTCTAGTTGCTCCACAGTAAATCCTTAAAAATGTTCTTAATCTCTCAAAATTTATCTTCCAAATTAAAAACCAGGTAATGAAGTTGTTTCTTACTGCCAGCTACACCATATTCAATATAAAAGTTCACACGCTCTGGTCCCTCATATTCCCAACTGATATTGGCATAGGTCTCAGCAGCTGCGGCAGTAAGTTTGCTGATCCTGGGATTTACTGCTTGAAATAAATATACAATAGAAAAATAAAACAAACAATCAAATTGCAACACCATACACACAAATATAAAATAAGTTTATACTCTGAAATAGTGCAAATAAAATTAGACTAGAATTTACTGCTGAATTTTAGAGTTTGCTCATACTTCACTTTAATTACACAGGCTTTTCATTTATTAAACTGCAGCATTAAGAAATAAATCAATAATAATAAATAATGATGCAGAATATTAAAATTTATGAGTTCTATTATATGGGTCCTGAATAATGTGAACTGTTGTCCATTAGATATAGTTCCAAGAAACATCAGTCTTTCATTTAGTGATATATAAGGGCTGTCTGGAAAAAATCCAGCCATTGTCAATATAACGAGACAGTCACATGGCTGGATAATGTCCAGACAGCAGTCATACTGTGGGGCTAGGGACTGCTGAACAACGCAAGGAGCAGAGGTCACAGATTATCAGAAACTGCAAGGTAAAACCCAACACTAGGTGGCTGCTTTTCAATTCTATTAAACACCTTGGTGTTTGTTCGTTTTTTTCATTTTTCATTTTTATTTATTTTTTTATTGTTAAATTTATTGGGGTGACATTGATTAGCAACAATTAGTTTCCAGATATACAAATTCACATCACATCACCCATGCATTGCATGATGTGCTCATCACCCAGAATCAGCCCTCTGGTGTGGGTTTTTAAAGAATATGTGTTGGGGTGAGAAAGAATGCTCCTTATAATAATGGCTTTTGACCCGTTTCAAACTTCTTTAAGAATCTGCCTCTGGGGAGTTCAGGGACCCCAAATGAGGAACACCTGCTGTGAAAAATGTTGGATGGTTAGGGTATGCTGGAAGCGAAGCTGAAAAAAGAATTTCCAAATATGCTTTTAGCAGAAGAAACAAGAAATAAAAGGAATAAGAACTACTTCACTTGACACAACCTAGTGAGCAAGATTACCTTACCTACTAAGTGTTCTTTACATATCATGTTTTTAAAAATCATATTGTAAAACCTAAATAGCTTCTTAAAGTACCAAATTATGGAGATATGATGCTATTTGCTTGCTACTGAGTAAAGATGACACATAATGTCATTAAAAGATGTTATTTGGCTATCTGAGACTGACAATTATATCAGTCTTACTGCAATAGCCTAAACTAAAACTGGCATATTTACAGATATATTAACTTGGGTAGTTAAAAGAGATAAGGCCACTTTATTATTCCAGAGAAAACATCCTAGAATAGTAAATCAGAAGGTTTACTCACTCTCTAAACTTAAATTCCAAATTACGTTATAAAATTTAGAAGCAAAAGGCCTCTACTAAAATAAATATTAAATAGTATTTCTAAGGGTCAAAAGAAAAGTACATTAAAAAAATTAAGTAATGTGCTGGCCTCTGAGATATATTTGTATACTGTCTGCCTCTCTGTACTAAGGGTGAGAAACAGCAGAGCAAAAGTGATTGTAAAATTATGTAGAGTCCTTCTGTGGACCGAATCATTGATTTTAATTGTCTGAGATTTTCCACTTAAAAGAATAGATAATGACAGGAATATAATCAATAAACAGAGACAGTATATAGGAACATGTGTGTAAAATATCAGTGGCAAAAACCCAGGTAAAATACTAATTTTCTTTAAAACATTTTGGAATCATGGAATTGAGGAATTTAGTCTTGGTGTAATTATAGAGATGTCTGAGGCAGAACCATAGTGAGATACTTCCACCAGAAGAGCAATTAGCTTATTCTCAAAGACACCCAGAGAAGATAACACAATTTCCTAAGGTTACGCTGTTTGGGCACTTTCATCAGAGAATCTTAACTCTTCTTGCTTTCACTCCCTACTCACCCACGTTCTCACTGAACAAATACTCACTGAGCACTGATGATGTATCAGACACTGTTTCCCAGGACATTCAAGCAAGCATCATGTCTCAGCAGGCTTTCCCAGCAGTCTGCCCTAGTCTCTCTCCCTACTGTCTTTCTTTGTAAATCACACCAGTATAATTACCTACATTTTAGCTTCTAAACAACATATCCTGTCGCTTCACTGTTTAAAACACGGATGGCTTACTTTGCCGACAGGTAAATACAATTCCTTAGCAAGGCATGCAGGGCCATTAATGACATTCTTTTCCATGCCCTCTACGATTCCGCCAACATGAACTGCTGGGTATAACCCAAATGTTCTGTGAGTTTTCAAAACCCTGCCTTTGTTTATTACCCTACCAAGAATTTATACACTCCAACACCCCGACTCATCTGCCAAAATTCTATTTATCCTGTAAGACCCAGTTCAATATTACTTTCTTTGTGAAGTTTTTTCTGATCCTGTCTAGCAAAATAAATGGCTCACTCATCTATGCTCATTTAATATTTACCTAAATTACTAATATGACATCAATTTTTGGTGTATGTTGGTCTTACCTGACAGATTTTAAGCATATCAAAGGCAGGGTCTGGCTCACCATCTCGACACATACAGAGCCTTAAAAGAGGCCAGTGCACTTTACGTGCCAGGTAGACAGTAGCTGTTGAACTGATTGAATCTTCTATATTGTCTTTTTTGTTTGTTTGTTTTTCAGGCCAAATAAAGTTGAGAATGTTAAGCTTTGTTCTTATTTACTGCTTCTTTAGCTTTTCCTGTTTCTTGGCCTAACTGGTAGTGGTGGGATCAGTTCTGGTTATTTACATAGTGAGAGTCTGACCACAGAGTATATCCATCGCCAGCTCCTAAGTGACCTCCCTGCTCAGTCCAAACAGGTTGACCAATAAGCTGCTAATTAGGTCAAGAATCAGGGTTAGTTCCTGATTTGCCATTGAGTTTCTCCCTATTTGTATACCCCAGCTAGTCACCTCACAAAGTATTCTGATAACTGGTCCCAAAGGGCAAGAAAGTAAAGCTATGGATAAAACAGTGTCCATCCATCAGCAATACTGAGACCATAACTCAAATCCATTATCTAGGTGTTTTCTGTTCATTTTTATAGATGCTTTCACAGTTCTATTTCTAGAATTCCAGGTCCAAAACTATTTAAAGGAACACAGAAATTGAACAAATGGGGGAAGCCTGGATGGCTCAGTGGGTTAAGCACTCACTTTGCAGCGCCGGGGACCGAGGATCGAATCCCGGCTCCGGCCCATGCTGAACCATATGCTGAACTGGGAGCTCCCGCAGTTCAGTTCTTTCTCTGTCTCTGTCTCTGTCTCTGTCTCTCTCTCTCTCTCTCAAAAATAAATAAATAAATAAAAATTAAAAAGCAACTAAGAGGCAACTATGCAGGCAAACCAAAGTTGCTTTGGAAAAAAAAAAGAAAAAAAAAAGAAATTGAACAAATGCAGTCAAAACAACTATAATTCTTACAAAGATAATAAAAACAAACAAGGACATGGACCAAAATAAATGACTCCAGAAGATCTCAAGAATATTTATTTCCCTACTCAAATTGAGGACAGTGGTAAGGAAAAGGGAAAGTATGCCATAAAATAGCTAATTGAATTAGCTTGGCTTCTGCTTTTTGGTTTGATAATCCTTTTGTAATTATATATTTGTAGGCTTGGGTTTCATTAACATCTCCTAAAAACTGTGAGAAAATTAAAAGAATGTAAACTCAGGTGAATCTCTTTTATCCTCTTAGATCAAAAATGAATTAAAATCACTAGAGGCTGATGCTTCTATATCTAAGAATACCACATATGTTTCCTCTCAATGATTCATTTATTTATTCTTTCATGTTGTTTTAAATTAAAATATAAAAAATACAGTAGACTCTGTTAACTGTCACCTGTGCTAGATAAATGTAGTATTATTTCTTTGGTATTTTTGAGGGTTGCTTGAGACTGCCGGTTAATAGAGAGTCTACTGCATATAAAAATATTAAAATTTGGAAAGATTGTGTAGCACTTCTATTTTTCTCCTCTGTAAACTCTGCCTGGAGAAGAAAAATAGACGATAGAATCAATTCTTAGATTCTAAGAATATTTAAAATAAATATTTTTAAGGAAGGAAAACCCAGGATAATGAATTCTTCTTGAATCAGCTTAGAGTCTTATCAATAAAATGTCATCATTTTATGCCAACAATGTTTAATTTCTGGTGCACCATGAAAAGAAACAATATAGAAAATAAGGATCAATTGAACTTTCTCTTAAAATTTAAAGACTGTTTCTCTCCTTTTAAAATTTAAATACTATTTCTCTTCTTATCTGAGATTCATCAAATTTCAACATTGGGAGCTTCAAGAACTTTCCCAAACTGCAATTTTTCTTGTCTCTATAATCACAAGTAATTCACAATTCAGTTTAGTTACATTAAATGGGAAAACCTAAACTATTTCAATAATAATTTTAATTCATAAAAGTAAGCAGCTAATGTTTCTCCCAGTGGATTGCATGCCTTCTTCCAACATGACAAGTCAACAGAAAACTCAATTGTGCAGCCCTGTTGCAGCACAATTACTCTGCTACTGACTTTAGGCAGAGTGGCCATGACATGCCCACTGCATAGGAAGAGGGGCCAGGATTTCTCTGGAAGGCTTCAGTGAGAAGTTACAAGGGGAACATATCAGTAAATTACTGTAAAACAACCAATGATTATTCCAGGAAAGAAGCATATATATAAAAGATAGGTTTGCATCTTTCCACAATATTGTGGAAATTTTGGATTTTTATAAGTTTGTTCTTTCAAGTCTAAAACCACATATATAACATATTATAGTTCTTATTCAATTACTCCATATCCATTTGATCTACATTTTATAGTCTACCAAGATCTTGATATAAGCAGATTTTTAAGAAAACAGAAGATATATATCAAGCCTAAACTCACAAGATTTGAATAATTTAGGGCAAAACACTTATTTCTCTAGGTCTTTTTCTTCATTCCTATTAGTACTCATTTAGCCTGTCAAAGCCCAAGAAAACCTCTGGCCTCCACATGAAAACAGTGTGTGGTGGTAGAAACTCTGTTGTTACCTAAGCACCTAACAGGCCAACCGATAGCCAAGGATCAAAGATTGGGGTATCTGTGGAATTGCCTCATGTGAAAGACATATTATTACTACAACTTATTCATGCATCATTCTTGGAACAAATCTTTCCCACCCAGAGAGTTGTGAGAAATAAAGGAGAACAAAACTAACCTACTGTGATAGTTGGAGACTTGGGCAGTTTGGTGAAGACAGGGTGGAATAACACAACTGAATAGAACATGCAGGCTGACTGGAAGACTTACTCGTAGGGGATCCCAGGGAGCTTTTTAGTCCCAGGCCAATTAGAGGGTATTGCTAAGCCGAAATTTCAAATAGAGAGTGTGGTATAATGCCAGAAAAGTATAATCTGTGTCTATTGAGGAGTACAGCTAAATCAGACTAGAATGAAAAGCTTAATTGATCTGATTTTACAGCCTGTTTGTGTTACAGGACTAATACTTCTGAAACTTTAATATGTGGCACAGCCATATAGAGGATCTGTGACAGATCCACAGTTTTAGTCCTGTCTGATCCAGCCACAATTATATCATTAAAAGCTAAGATATGGATTTGTTCTAGGGATAAGTCTTGAGAAAAAGTCTTATAAGAACTCAATGTGTAACTTTCTATTTGTAAAAAAAAAAAAAAAAAAAAGACTAGATATTAAAATCAAGATTTTCCAAAACCTTCTCTTTCTTTTGGTGTTTCAAAACTTATTTTCTTTTCTTTTAACGCATGCTGCACTTCCCCATGTTTAACATTGCAAATTTCACACATATATCAAGTCATGCAGATGAATTGTTTTACCTTTGCCTGCACCTACATCAGGTGGAAGAATACCAGCTTTAATGAAGGAAACAGAAATAGGACACTATATAGTTAGATGTAACACATCCATGAGCACATAAAGCTATATAAAAACACTTATTAAAATGCTACAGCATGCAAGAAGAATGAAGTGTACCATATTAGGTACATGGGACAAAGATAAGTTGGTGTCCCCAAACTTACTCAGTAATCAAATCCATACATTATTTAAGGTACATTATTCATACTTGTCTATTATGTAAAATGACTGAGGATATCTCAAACCAATTTTGGGGTAGAAATGTCAATTTCTTATGCTATGGAGGATAATCAAATAAATAATCCTTAAGAATGTTACAATTTAGAGACATGCAAAAACAAAATCTTTAACTACATTTTTGATCATTTTCACTGACTTTCAAAGTTTTTCAAAACAATTTTTTAAAGTATGAAGTGTTAATTTTTTTTCTAGATACTTTAATGGGGGCTATTATGCCTTCTCTGTGCCAGATGACATATCAAATTAAGAAGACCCAAGCTCAGACACAAAGTAAATGCACTATTTAATGATAGTTTTAATTTCCTGGCTAGAAAACCTAAGTCAGTATGTGGATTAACGAATTACTTTCGGGTGAATCAAAACCAGAGCTGGAATTACATATATCTATGTCTGTGTGTGCATCTGTATGTGAATTAGATGTATGTGTATGTATACATGAATGCATGTATCAATGTAAAGCTGTAGATTGGAAAAAACATTGCTTTGGACTTCAAATTTAAATGTTACAAAACATAATTTCCCACTCTCATCTCAATATTTAAACATAAGTTAAAAAATTTCGTAGGACTTGAGAAATAAAAATCAAATTCTTATTCTAAAGTGAATTAAATAATTATATATATGTATATATATATATATATCAGAATGAGAAATTACAAATAAGTGTTTGTATTAATTCGATAAGATGGATACTCCATGGTAAGAAGAAAAGAGAAAGCATAAATGTGACGATTTCTGTTTCATGATACTTATTCTTATGGATTTTATACATACCCATCTTACCTTCATCCACAGTTGTTACTGCTTCTTCTGTTATTTGACTTCCTGATCCTGCTGATGTTTGTGCATAGAAATAAAACTTATACCGAGTGCTGAAATTTAAATTTTTTAAAGTCCAACGTGTTTTGTTGGCAGGAATTTTCATATCTATGAGAGGGCCTAACTCATGGGTGCTGTTAACTGTTGAGAAGAAATAACAGACAAGTGCATTCCCCATTAGTTGCTTGCTATAGGATACCAATATAAATAAATAATGTCCACCAAAATCATCAAATTTGGATTACATTGACTTTTGTCACCCTACTCAATTGTTGCTCGACATACTCATAAGCTCGTATAGCTCCCATAAAGTGGCATAACAAGGGGAAATATATTCTCCATCGTTTTGTAAACCAGGGAAATTGTATAGTTGAAACACAATAGCATTTATCATCTCTGTCTTTTTGCAGGGGAAATCATGTACTGTTATATAACCCAAACCTAGTCTTCAAAGGCTTTGTGCCAAAGGAACACCTGTTACTATTTTCTAGCTATAGATAATCTCTACCTAGTCTAACTATAGCACCCACCTTAACACCATGCTCAAATATAGATTATTTTACAGAATATTTAATTTTAAATAACATATATGTTATTTTTCTTTAAAAAGTATGACTTGAAGTTCCTTTTGGAATAATACTTGAAGGTATATGTATATATTCCATAGCTATAAAGAAATAACCAGGGGAAGCCAGGATAGCTCAGTGGGTTAAGCTCTCGTTTTGCCCAGGGACCAAGGATCGACTCTTGGCCCTGGCCTGTGAGGACCCATATGCTAAACTGGGTGTGCTTCCCATGTGGGAGGTCTGCAGCTCACTTCTTACCCCCAGGTTTGGCCCCTGGCTCAAGGGGGCGTGCCTCCCATGCAGGAGGCCCCCAGCTCCCGTCCACCTGTGTGGAATAAAACCATGTTGAAAACTGATGGCATACAAATATGGTGACTGCTCTGGGCCCCTCCCCTTCTCTCTGTCTCTATCTTTGTCTCTCTCTGTCTCTGTCAAAAACAATAAAATAAATCTTTTTTTTTTTGAAAGAAATAACCAGTTTGTATTTCAAGATAACAGTTTTTTTCCTTTTTAAATAATATTTTCCTTTGCTTTTTTCCCAATAACTTACTTGGCTGATATTTTAAGGTGTACTCAGTCAAAATGCCATTCGGGTGGCTTGGAGGATCCCATTCCAAAGTAAGAGAGTCTAGTGTTGGATTAATAATCTTCAGAGCAGATGGGGCACTGGGGACTTATAATGAGAACACAGAGTCAACACAAAGGTTTTTGAATGTTTCAAAATGTATTAAAGTAACATATTCACCATGGTTTTTTGTTTTGTTTTGCTTTGTAATACATTCTTGTTTCTGATTCAGCTGAAAATACATTACTAGAAACCTGTGATATGTACCCATTTAGCTATTCTCTTCCTAATTTTTTAAATCATCATTTCCATTTAGATTCATTAAAGCCATCCTCTCAAAATACATAAAGACCTTGACTTTATATGGACCAAACCAATGTTTTTAAAAGAGACAGTACTTATTGTTTCATGAATGATGTCTTAATAAAAGCAAACTAGTGACTAAATGAAACTGTTCTACCCAGACCTTTGAGTAGAAGCAGCTGTGTTCTGGGCTATTAAGGGCTGTTTTCCCCATCAAACCAGGTGTCTCCGAACAGTGAGAACAGCCTGCCTGCTGGGTTCTGGGCATGAGCCAGCCTGCCCAGGTGCAGAGTAGCTCCCATCTGGAGAGGTTACAGATGCCCAGAATCTTGCAGTGACAGACAAAAGCCCCATTGCTGGCAAACCCCTGGCTCTAGGAAGGCCTGCAGGGTGTCAGGTTCTCTATGGCGAGGCTGGCAAATTCTCAGAAGAGACATGCCTGGGCTCCTTTTTATTTACCCCTTCAAGAGGATGATGGATGGGGGCATCTCTCCTTCATGATCCTTACCTCCTCTACCCAACCTACCATATTGCCTAGACCCATTAATGACACTACTGTCCCTCCTGTCAGTCTAGCTGGAAACCAGGGAGTCAATCTGAATTTCTCCCTCTGCCCAAATTCCACCATCTCCTGGGACACTAAATCCTGTCAATTTTACCTTGTTCATCCAGCTACGTCCAATCCCTCCTCTCCTCTCTGCCTCCACCCCACTTCAGGCCCTCAATAGCCTTTGCTTAGAACAGTCCTGGCACTTAGTTGTAAGCTTTCCCAAACCAATGTTGTTCCTAACTTGAGATCACAGACCCCTTTGAGCATTTGATGACAGCCACAAACCCTCCCCAGGAAAATACACACATTTTGCATATGAGATTAGGGGGTTCCTGGAGCTCCTTAAACCCCTTCATTGGCCTTCTATGAGATTATAGTCCCCAGGCTAGGAGCCTCTGGTTGACAGGTTAATATCCACAGCACTTAAGACCATCCATGATATGGGTCCTCCATAGCTGGCCTTCCTCTCTTTTCTCACCATTCCCAGCTATACAACTTGCAGTTCCCTCAAAGAGCCATGCTGTTTCATACCTTTGTGTCTTTGAACATACTACTTCCTCTTTTCTTTATCCTTTAATTCCCTGGTCATCTCTTCTAAGACACCTTCCCCTGAACAATCTCAAGAACAAGTGTAGGGTCTCACTAGAGAAAGCCTCGAGTGGAAAGGTCCCTTAACTTGTAAGGAGCAATGAGACTGAGCAACAGAAATTGTAATGGGATAGGAGCTGGGACGCAAGATGAGTCTCAGAGGCTGTTGGGTAACTGCCAACATCCTGAGCCCTTCAACCAGGAGCCAGGACAGGGTTTATCTGTGAACAGCTTTCATCTGAAAGACCTAATGAATCCACAGAGGTTGTCCAACTCATTTTCAATACTGGTTTAAGACAAAATTCAAAATAGGTAAGACCCGTTTGTAGTTCCTTTTCAAATCCCTATCTACTTACAGCCCCTCTCTCCCTCATCCATGAGGCTCCCAGGTGCCCACTTTCACATCAATGTATATTTGGGCCTCCCCACTTCTTCCTCTTGCAGTGGCTCTTACCTGAAATGACTTTTCATTTTTCTTCCCAACCCATTTTGTCAAGAATTCCAACCACCAAACTCAATTCAACTTTAATATAAACTATGAAGGTATACTGAGAAAGAAGTAAACCATGACACAGAATTATTTTCTTTTCCAGATGTTTTTCTTAGGTTTTCACATTTAGTACTCACATTTTTCAGATGAGGTACCCAAGGCTTATGAAAAGTTAGGTAATGTACTTCATTCAGGTCAGGAAGTTAATGACTAAAGAATCAAATTAGCGAGGTTTCTGACAGTATTAATAAGTGCGGAGAAAATTTTTAAGCCAAGAGAGGGAATTTTAGGGCAGTATTTTGTGACCTGAAGCTTTTCACATACTTTCAGGCCACCTATGAGCTGACAATTCACCAGCTTTGTGTGTGCTGTGTTCATTTATGGGGAAATCACATTTGGCTACTAGAATATACTTTATTTGGGGGCTCATTTGTCATTCAAAGCCTCTCAGCATGTGCCACATGTTAGGTTCTCAGAGACATGTGTACTCCATACCTCCTTCTGGAGTATTAAAGACTCTGTCGGAGCTGGGTGGGCCTTCTCCTTTCCTATTGACCACACGGATGTTCAGCGTGTAGTGGCTAAAGGGCTCCAGTCCGGGCAACATGCCATGGGTCTTGTTACCCTGGAAAGTGAGGATCTTTTGTTCAAGGTGGCGTCTGTTTCTTTTTGATGAATTCTGTGCCTTCCAGTAGTAAATCTGAAGTAGCAAGAACAAAAGTCAGAGATGTATAAAGAAGAAAACAAGATTTAAGTTTTATGTTTTTTCCCCCCAGAAAATTCCCAGGGTGAATTTTAGAAGATTACTGGCAAACCTGATAGGTATTGATTCTGAGGCAAGAAAGTAGAAACACATAGGTAATAAGAAAAATTAAACTAAAGCCATGTGATGAAGCTGGGCTATACTATTTTGTTAGAATAGTATAATTGAAATAAATAAAACAGCATGAGACCAACATAGTTCTCTCTAAAAAACAAAAGGATTTAAGTGTCTTCCTTATATAAAATATTCTAAAAGTAAAAATTACTGGCCAATATTTACAAACTTTTCCAGAGTTAATACAATTTCATGTACAATATATCATTTATATTAATCCTAAAAACCGTAGTGAAACTTTTATTATTATTGTTCCAACAGTACAGATGAGCAGCTGGGTTACCAAATAACTTGCCCAAAGCCACACGTCAATCAAGAGTCAAGTGGACCCTCCACTCCAGGTTTAGGGCTTTTCACTAAGCCAAACTGCATCACTTAATTAAAAGTTACTTATTTTTTGTATTAAACTGTAGTTGATTAACTAACAAAGTGCTGATTAACTTTGGTTAAAAATCCAGAATTGTTGCTTATTAAGTCCTCTTAAATTCTTCTCAAGAGTTAAAAGTCATTTTCAAGAGAAGACAACATATGAGACCTCTCCGGAAAGTATCCAGACATATATAAAAAATAGAGGCTGTATGGCTGGATTTTTCCGGACAGCCTTCATACATACAGAATCTAGCAATGACGGAAAAAAAAACTAAATTGAACATGATGCAGTTCAAAAAGTGACCGCTAGGAGTCACAATTAACAAATCAAATAAGTTACTTTGTGGGTTTAAAAAATGCTCTTTCATTGCCTGTTGATCAAAACTCTATAAACCTGTCTTTCTGTGTGTCCCAAGAACAAAGATAATTGATATTCATAAGAATGACCCCGTTGGGACTATGTGATCTTAAAGTATAATCTGAATTATTAAAAAGTCTACATTATTTTCAGGATAATGTATATACATTCAACACATGTAGTTAGTATTGCTTTAAAACTAGGTGCATTTTGTTATATCTTGTTTTTTAAACATTAGTTTTCCCTATTTCGTGCATATATTGTTTAGTTGGAAAAATGTTATATTATCTGTGGGAAAATGGAGAAAACATTTTTTTTTTCCTCATTGTGGATGCAGTGAGATTTCCATTTAGCCTATCTGGGGTTGTTTAATAGATGTGGCCTGCCTGAGGTCATAACCCAGAGGAACTCTCAGGGCTTCCTCCAACCAAGAGAAGTGCATCTGACATTCACTGATGGCCTGTTCCTAAGAAAAGGACAGGGTAGTTCTCCCTTCACTTGCCCGATAGCCTTGCAGGCGTCCTCGGATACTCTTCAGAGGTACTGGGTCCCATTGCACTTCAGCTAAGGTACTGTTCACCACATTCACATGCACATTCCCAGGAGCCACCATTGGGACTAGGGAAAGATAGGAAAAGAAGGCAGAAGTATCAATGTTATTTTGAAGTTCACGCAAAAAACAAAAAGTCACTGAGGGATGCTGGGATGGCTCTGTGAGGTGAGTGCTTGCTTTGCAGCCCCAGGGTACAAGGATAGTATCCTGGCCCTGGTCTGTGCAGACCCATATGCTGAACTGGGGTCTGGGATGTGCCCCCAGTTCGGTTTGTTGGGGTAAGCTTCCCACGTGGGAGGCCCCCAGTTGGGCTCCCACCCTAGGTGTCATTCCCACGTAAGAGGCCCCCAGCTGAGGGAAGTGCCTCCCACAGTTCCTGCTCCGCACAGCTCCGTGCCCACCTGTGGAATGAAGCTATATAGAAGATTAATGACAAACAACTATGGAGACTGCTCTGGGCCTTCCCCTCTCTCTCTGTCTCTCTGTCAAAAACAATAATAAATAAATAAATAAATAAATAAATAAATAAATAAATCTTAAAAAAAGTGTCACTGTCTAATAATTTTGGCTTCATTTGAAGCATGCCCCAGCCCTATTTTATGAATTATTGAAGATTGAGAGTAGATTTTTGATATTTGTTCACTTGAGTTTGTAAGAATAAAAAATATATATTTTAAACAATAACTTTTAACATTCTGAACCAATTTTCAACATAGCAGGCTAAGTTCAGAAATGTTGAGCAAAATAATTGCTGCCTCTCTTCCTCCCAATCTAAGCACCTCTGAAAACAGACTTGGCTTGTACCTTGGTAAGTCTGTTTTGCTGGGAAAAAGTATAAATGAAATAGCTTCAGCCACTTACGATCTTCTCCAGAAAGTCCCACGACTACAGCTGGCTCAGGAGCAAACCCCACATCATTCAGGGCCTGAACTTTTATCAGGTATGGAACAAAAGTTGGAGTGCCAGAGACAATATATTTGGATACATTTGCCACAACTACAGATGTCCATTCATCATCACCATCTTTCTGGCGCCAGCTCACTTTGTACTGAAGGCCTGGACCATTGGATTCGAAACCATTCAAAGGCTACAAGAAAAGCCAAATAATTGGAGCTTATAAAACAGATTGATTACACAACCTTTTACTGAAACAGCAAAACCAATTCCCAGACTTAAACTGAGCACTGAAACACTAAAATACAAGCTATTAACATATTTTCCAGGGACTTTTCACCTTGTTTTTTATTTTTGATGAGATTTAAAGCTTGTTTGGGGTCAACATTTCAAAGGTTGTTAATTTCTATCTTGAAGTAATAAATGCCACATAAGCCTCTCAAACTCTGGCTCCACAGTCAAGGGTGAGTGACTGAGAGCATTGCTATATAGATTCCTTTATATATTCCTGTTAATGTGACAGTACATCATTGTCTATTTTACTTGGAGACTGAAATGTGTGCATTACTTCTGTCTTTATTAAAAATAAAGGTTGGCTTGTCATTTTAATATATATATATATATATATACACTGGGAGTGCCCCCAAAATGTATAATATGTATACACATTTTAAGAGATGTTATCTATGTATTACTTTTTGTAGTTGAATTGAATTCACAGTATCAATGTATAGTATGACATTAGCTCAAAAGATGGTGTTATTCAAATGAATGCTAGCATCACCATGTGACAGACAGGACAGTCAAATAAAAGGGCAAAAGCACAATTGTCATTGAAGAGCACAAGACCATTTTGAAATGGTATTTGAAATTCGAGAACGTTGTGGAAATACAATGACAATGGAGGCGTGAGTGTGCAATAAAACCTCCAACATGCCTATCAATTGCATGCATTCAGGATAAGTTTGAGACACATGGTAAACTGAAACTGTATGCGCAGTAATACAAGTGGACTCTTCGGTCACCATTGCTCAAGCAGTAGTTCACTGTAATCAGAAGTGTCTGGTAACCATGTTGAGCCCCTCTTGTAATTACAAAAGTCAAATATGACTTGTATTCACCCTTTGTTATCAGCATACATTGAGTATTACAATTTTAATACAGTTTTTTCCTTTCCTAAAATGTGTATACATTTTTTGGCACCCTCTCTATATATGTATGTACAAATATGTACACATATAAGTATGCATGAATGTATCTACCTAAAAATAACTTTTAAAATTACACAAGTAACATATGTTAATGTTTTCCAATTCCAGAAAATACAAATAAGCCCCTTGCACCCTGTCCCCCCAACCCCCCCCAAAAAAGAAGAAAAAAGAAAAGAAGAAGTTAAGTACTGTGAGTAACTTGGTACATGTCTTCTAAATAAGAAAAGATGAAATACAGCCATTTGTGACAACATGGATGGACCTTGAAGCCATCTTATTAAGTGAAATAAGTCACACTGAATCAAGAAACATATGACCTCACTTGTAGGTGGATTATAAAAGTGATAGTAACAAAGAAACAAAAACTCATGGACACAGTCAATAGTTTGGTGGTTACCTGAGGGTAAAGAGGAAGGTGGGTGAAAGAGCGGGGGGAGGCAGAGTGGGAGGGGGCACCAGATATATGGTGATGGAAAGTGAGCTGATTCTGGGTGGTGAGCACATAATGCGAGGCACAGACAATGTAATGTAGAGTTGTACACCTGAAAACTATGTAATTGTTATCAACCAATGTCACCCCAATAAATTTAACAATAAAAAATAAATAAATAGTTCTCTATAATGATGATAATACTAGCTAGCATTTATTGAGCACATATAAGTGCTAGGCACTGTTCTAGGCCATATATATATATTAACTTTAATCTTATGAGGTTCCGGTTCTGTAATTATTCCCGTCACACAAATACAATAAAGATACTAAACAACTGGCTTAAAGTCACCCAGTTGGTAAGTGGCAAAGCTGAGATTTGTACTCATTTGTTTTGGCTCTAAGGATCAAGTTTTAACTACTATACAACACTGACTTTTTAATAAAAATATATAATATATATTTTCCCCTAAAATGGGTATCATTGAATTTTAATACAGGTATTATTTTAAGACAATTCTTTTTCACTCTAAAATATACTGAGGAAAGTTGAAGCCTTCATACATAGCTCACCTTCCATGTAATCACCAAATTATCAGGCTCTGATCCTAGTCCTTCCACAGTTGTGGGATTTTTATCCGGTTCTAGAAGTTAAACAGTCACATGCATGTAAGCTTTGGGTTTTTTTGAACAGTGGAGAACTTTTAAATTTTATTTCATATATCACAAAAGTCCTGCTTTACCTGCAGCTTTAGTCAAATACTGTTCAGATGCCTCACTGGGCAAGCTCCTTCCGAGGCTGTTCTCTGCCATCACTCGGAAGGAGTAGTTCACATAAGGTGACAGCTTCAGCTGGGCTGTGGTCTGTGTCCCAGGAACTTCAGTTTGCTGGTGCCACAGCCCTGCCTCATGCATCGCATCTTCATATTCAATGATGAATTCTGGGGACACACACACGTACCAAATGTAAAAAAATAAATTCAGTCACCCAAGGGTAGGCTGCTAGGATAACGAACAGAACAACCTAACGAGAGTAGCCAAACATAAATTATTTTACTTTCAATAAATACTTTGTATGCATAGGTGATGTGATGTGGACTTGTACATCTGGAAACTATCTAATTGTTACCAATAAATGTCACCCCAATAAATTTAACAATAAAATTAAAAAAAAAAGAAATACTTTGTTAGAATATTTTGATTTCAGAGTACTATCATCCTCCTCAATACTTAAGCATACCCAAAAATATTTCTCTAGCAAGATGAGTTCAGTTACTTAAAACTGTTTAGAAGGAAAGTCTAAATATATGAAAAGATAGTCAATATTTTTTTGCATAGCAAGATGTTAAATTACAGTGAGATAGCATTTTCCACTGGCAACAATCAAAAGTTGAACACGCTTTGTTGACTATGATGTAGAAAAACAAGCATTCTAATCCTTTGTTTGTGGGAAGTATAAGTTGGTACAACTTTTATAGAGGACAATTTAGAATACCATATTTTCCGGCGTATAAGACGACCGGGCGTATAAGACAACCCCCTAATTTTACAGTTAAAACATAGGTTTAGGCCTATATTCGCTGTATAAGACTACAGCCTCGGAAGTGGGGGGTAGTCTTATACAGCAAATATAGGCCTAAACCTATGTTTTAACTGTAAAATTAGGGGGTCGTCTTATACGCCCGGTCGTCTTATACGCCGGAAAATACGGTATCTCTCAATATTTAACTCAGATACCCTTTGATTGAGAAATGGTACTTCTACCAATTTATTTTGAATAAATGTACTCACACATATACTAAAAAATACATGAAAAAAAAATCCACATTGCAGCATTGTTTGCAGTTGAAACAGCCTAATTGCTAACAACCTAAATTTTCATCAATATGACACTTACTAAAAAATTATAATGCATACACAAAATGGAATGTTCTTCTGCTGTAAAATGTGAGTGGAGGGAATGATTGGATAGCTCAACAGGTTGAGCACTTGCCTTGCAACTGTGAGGTCCAGGAATTGAATCCCGGCCCCAGCCCATGCAAACCTATATAATGAACTGTGGCACAAATGGTAACTTGCCAGGATGGCTCAGTAGCAAAGATTCTCATTTCCCACGCAAGAGGCCCCCAGTTCGGCTCCCACCCTGCATGGCCCCACATCCACCTGTGTGGAATGAAATCATGTCACAACTAATGCTGTAACTATAGAGACTGCTCTGGGTCTTTCCCCTTCTCTCTCACATTCTCTTAAACAATAAAATACCTTTTAAAAAAAGTGAATGGGGTTATTCCATATGTACTGAAATGGAATGATTTCTAAAATATATCATTAAGTGAAACCAAATAGGGTATAGAACAGTGTGTGTTGGATATTACATTTGTATAAAAGTAAAAAGATCTATTATGACACATATATATATGTTTGAATGTACATGTATCTCTCAGGGGATACACACTGATACCACTGCTGTCACTGAAGGACCTGGGAATCAGATGGGGCGAAGACTCACTTTTCAGTGAATAGCCTCTTGCATCTACTACAGTTTTGTGGTATGTACATGTTTTACCCTTATAAAAAACAAGTATTTAGATATTCACTAATTGCTTACTATGTGCCATTTACCATATGAATTATAGATACAAAGACAAGCTAGAAATATTGTGTTGCAGTGCTCCAAACTAAGTACTTAAGAGTTGTCCTTTCAATCTATATTAATTTTCAGGTAATATCCAGACTGAACCTGATGATGTTCACATCTATATCTGCAGCCCTACTCTTTCCTGACTGCAGACTTGCATAATTAATTGCCTGCTAAACAACTTGACTTATTTGTCTATCACAGCATCTCAAATTGGATATGACTAAGATTGATTCCCACTTCTCCCTTAACTTCATAGTGACAACTCAGGTCAAAACCTTGAAGTTCTTGGGGATGCCAGGATGGCTCAACAGGTTGAGCACTTGCTTTGCAATTGCGAGGTCTGGGGATTGAATCTCAGCCCCAGCCCATGCAAACCCATATGCTGAACTGTGGCATAACTGGTAACCTCTGAGCTCTGTGGTGAAGGTCCCCCAGTTCAGCTCCTACCCTGTGTGGCCCCACATCCATGTGTGTGGAATAAAACTAAGTTACAACTAACAAAATGCAACTATGGTGACTGCTCAGGGCCCTCCCCCCTTTCTTTCTCTCTCCTGCTTTCAAATACTAAAAAATAAATCTTAAAAAATGAAACAAAACAAAACCCTGAAGTTCTTCTTAGCACCTCTCCTTCATTCCAACTCTCAATAGTCCTGTTGGCTCCACTTTTAAAATACATGCAAATCTGACCATTTCTCAGCACCTCTATCCCTCTCATCCTATTCCAAGCCACCATAATCTCTTGCCTGAATTATTGCATAACTTTCTAACTCACAAGTTCCCAAACTTTCTTAGTTCAAGGTGTATTTTGTGTCTCAGTAATTTTTTTCATGGTTTCTTTTGGGCAAAAGAAATATCTAATATTTCCATGTAAGTGTTTAGGTTCACACAACTTAATATTCATGTCTTAACAACTTAAAACCTATTGGGCACTGCATAACTTCTGAAACCTTGTAAACTGATTGGACACTACCTTCCTCTTCTTCTGTTCCACACTTTTTATCATGTGGAACAGGATATCACAACAAAGGCTTTGCAGAGATATGACATTATTACAATACTATGTGGCAATATCATGTTGAAACTGTAAACTGCCTCAAGCTAATATTTCACGTGGTACCAGACAGATACCATTGTGCTTTTTAAATATCAAAATTTAAAAATCAAAAACTTAAAAAACATCTTGAAGCACCCCTGTGAGTTTACTGAAGTTCCACAGGGTACTTCAATACAGTTTGAGAACCAATAAACGATTCTCAATAGAACAGCCAGAATGATCCATGAGTCCTGCCTCTACTTAAATCCCTCCAAAGACCTGCAAATTCACACTCCACATCCACCCACAAACTCTTTACCTCTTTGACTTTCTCTCCTACTTCACTTCCTGTTCATTTCACTTCAGCCACACTGGCTTGTTAGTGGACATGACCCTGCTTTAAAGGGCCTTTACTCTTTCTCTAGCTCTGCCAGGAATGTTCTTCCCCCTAAAAACTGTATAGTGTATTTACTTCCTCCATTATCATAGCTTTATTGACATACTCAAATGTTACCTTTTTCATGTGGCCTTTTGTGACCACCTTATTCAAAATTATAACTCTGGGATCTATACTTCTCAACCTCCTTCTCATGATTTTGTTTTTTGCATGGCCTAAACACATGCACCACATACACATACACAACCATGTAGATAGATGTGTGTATGAGTCCTCTAAGAAGCAGATGCTAAGACAGAATTAGACATGCAAGAGACTGTTTTAGGGAAATGCCCATGGAAGAGTAAATGGAAAGAATACAGACGTAGGCAGGGGAGATCTTCAGACCGTGACACAGGTTTGACATCTGTGAAAGGAAAAGGGGAAGGAAGAAGAAACATGTAGGAAAGCCTCAGACTGCAGTACAGATATTCTCAGCCAGGTCAGTGAGAAGCCTTAGAGTTCTGCACTGGGTGTGGCTAAGTGCTAGGACCTCGTTGTGCTCGGTCACTGGAGCAAAGGAGGAGTGGCCTCACATGAACACTACAGCAATCCTTAGGGAAGGTGCAGCAATGGAGCTTGCTGTTCATACAGGTTGTCTTCTGAAGGGAGAGCAGAGGGATATATACGTGTGTAGTGTGTGTGTGTGTGTGTATACATATACTGATATATAAATATATAATGATATTATCTGTAATCACATAATGTATATATTAATTTTATCTTATTTCTGTTTTCAACTAAAATGTAAGCTCTAAATGGGCAGAAATTTTTTTAGAATGCTTGCTACATAATAGGCTCTCAATAAATATCCATTGAATAAATGAATGATTGAGTATAATAATGTCTTAAAATCTAATAGTATCGTAACATAAATAAAAAGGAGTCTCCAAGAATATTAAACAGCTATATCTGGCTAATGTATTAAGTTAACTGGAAGACTCAGTGGGAATGAATGAGTGTTCCAATTATGGACTCTGAAAATTCAACTGAGAAACAAATACCATTAAATTACACAAGCTAGAGAGAAGGTTTCTATTTAATTCCATTAGAAATATTTTCAGGTGTAATACATCAACACACACATTTCAAAATAATCTTAGGTAGTCGTCAGAAAGGATTTAGTCTTCCTACATTATATTCCCGAAGGCATTAATATATTATAGGCTTGTCTTGCTTGTATCTACTCTCCTAAGTATCTTTTTGGTTTGAAAACTTCTAAGCTTATCTATAGTCTAAGTTTAGTAAGCTCTTCCAGTATCCTCATGGCATGGCCACTCACCTGATTTTATTCCCTAGGCTTATGTCATCAAGGAGAGGGCTTGACACTCTTGAATGTGCCACCACTTTGTAACAAAGGCTAATTGGAAGAAAGATCTGGAACTGAAGTCAACAGACCTGATATCAACATCCAGTTCTGTTACCAGTTGTGAGTTTGGAAAGTCACTTTACTCTCCAAGTCTCAATTTCCTAATACATACACTGGGCATTACAGCACCTGGTCCTCCTATTGTTTTCTCCCATGTTAATAGGCAAAATGAATAACTTACAATGCATCTTTCTACTGTGGTAGAAACTCAAGATGATTCTTATGGATTTTAAACACAAAATAATAGTATATTTGCTTACTTAACATACGAGGGGTGGACCCAAACAAAACCAGAATTATCTTCTGGAGGACAGGCCCCTTGTAGTACAGGCTTCCCCCGCTAGGTGAGTGTTCTAGGAACCCATCTGCATCAGTGTTGCTGTGACAGTCTGCGTTTGGTTTCACTGAATATTTTTTTGGAGACTCTTTCAATGTGTTTGCCCATTTCATGATGGGTGGTTTATATGAAGAATGTATGGCATGACAACACCAGCCCACACCATGCTGAGTGTTCAGCAATTGTTGACCAAAAACGGTAGGGTCCCCATGCCCCACACTCCCAATTCACCTGATCTCGTCATGAGCAACTTTCGTTTGTTTGTTTCCCCAGATGAAAAAAGTCCTCAAAAGGAAACATTTTCCCAATGTGGAAGAGGTGAAACAAAAAATGGCAGAAGCACTAAGGCATCAAAATTGATGAGTTCAAAAACTGTTTTGAGCAGTGGAAAAAGCATCTCCATAGGTGTACTGCATCAAATAAAAAGTACTTTGACTGAAGTTTAAACATTTAAGAATAAATGCACAATTTTTCATAAAATAATTCTGTTGGTATTTTTTTGGGGGGGGAGTGTCCTCCATTGTATTCATCAATTAATTAATGTCCCATACTAGAAGCTGCAACCAGGAATAACTCTAGCTCTGAAGAGAAGAGAGCCGTTAGTAAGTGCCTTTCTTTTCTATTAGCAATGAAGCAGAGAATGTCAGCAAATATCTCTGTACTGAATTTTAATTGTATATAACGGGGGTGGCAAACCTGTGGCACGCATGCCCAAAGTGGCACGTGGAGCAATTATTTCGGCATGCAGAGCTGGGAGGGCACTAAGGGCAATTTCACGGTGAATTAGATTACAGGGTCCAAATAACAACTAAAATTGATCTAAGTTGCAGATGGGAAGACAAAGAAGAGTGCCGTATATGTTTTTTAATTATAAGGAGTACTTTTCTGTTGTATTACTTGCTTTGGTTGATGCCAATTGTAAATTTATAGCAATAGATAGATGTTGGATCATATGAAAAAGAGGGGGACAGTTCTGAAAATATGGAATTCCTTGCTTGAAAATTTTCAGTGTCTGAAAAATGTAGCAGTGGCAATACTCTCGATATTTTCCTCTACTTACTCATGTGAATCATTATTTTCAATTATGAACCTAGTCAAGTTCGATTTTAGGAGTAATTTAACTAATGCCTCAAGTGCAGCTTGTGTATTGTTAAAAACAACAAAATATAAACCTGATGTGATTCATCTGTCTTCTTCTGCACAACAACAGAAATCACACTAACAATGATAGAGGATTCTTTAATTTTCATGGGTACTCCGTGCATTTGACGACTAATGTTTATTATTATAATTTAATTCTGTCACATGTTTTTTCCTCTTTGTTTCATATAAATTATAATTTTATTATAATATCATGTTATTCTACACCGAATAAAAATGTAATAAATGACTGATAGAGATTTTCTATGGTATTTAATTTATATAATTACCTTTGTTACGCACTCTAATAAAATATTTAAATTTCAAAACAAATAATTGTGAATACCATTTTAAAAATTATTGTTTTTTGTTATAAAAACATCCTATGCCTCTTATAGACATAAAAATAATCGATACCTCTATCTCACTCGATGGGTTGGCATGCGAGTCGAGCGAGTATACTCTTATTTCATAAACTTTGGCACTCAATCACCAAAAGGTTCACCACCCCTGGTATATAATGAAGTGCTTCAAAATGGTAACTAAGGGGAAGCCGGGATGGCTCAGTGGGTTAGGCGCTCACTTTGCAGCACCGGGGACCGAGGATCGAATCCCGGCCCCAGCCCGTGCGGAACCATATGCTGAACTGGGAGCTCCCCTAGTTCAGTTCTCTCTCTGTCTCTGTATCTCTCTATCTCTCTCTCTCTCCTCTGTCAAAATAAATAAATAAATAAAATATATATTAAAAAAAAATGGTAACTAAGTTTATCAAGGATAGAGCAAATGACACCACATACTGGTAATAGGGCTATTGTTGTCATCCCCTGGGGTCCACGACAGTTGAACACTCTTGTCGAGTTGATCTGTCAATTCTAAATCAAAGGGAGGATTTGGAACATCTGTAAACCAAACACACAAATCATAATTAACATCTATTCTTATGAGGTTCTCCTTTACTCATGATGCTATTCACGGAAGGGACATATTAAAGACACAGCACACTGAATGGCCAATGAACATGCAACTGAAACAAAATGAAAACTACTGGGGTTGCTAGGAACACACAAGCACACCCAAGACAGCCCATCAATGAGTTCTACTTGGTTCTTTTTCAAATGAAACTAAATTACTTTGAAAAAAAACCAGTGAAGTGGGTATGGATAGTTCACCAGCACTCTCAGTGCATGTCTTCTCATAAATATGAACAAGCACAGACAGAAAAAAAAAAACATTGAAGCTTAATTTCTAATAAATGAAAACAAAGACTAGCAAACACTGAAAAACAAATACAGGCAAATACATGTACTATTTAAAGAAGACTGAAAATTTTTTTCTGAAACATGCTAAATTATGGGTTTGGGAGCTTCTGAGAATATTGGTATTTTTTAAGGGAATTCTAAAATTGATGCTATATAGGTAGCCCTCAGTATGCATACCTTATTGCAGAGGCTCTGTACAATAGTGAGTCAGGCACAAGGGGAGGTGTGTTTACTCTCAAAGGATGAACATGTCCCAGAAGCATGTCTACCTCTTCCAAATGGTGCTTCTGAGATCCAGAGAGTTAATGTCTCTCCCTGGACTTTTTCTTGATTTTGCTCCTGGGGGTAACAGTGGCTCTTGGGGGACCAGAGGCCATCTAAAAATATAGGCACCTTTTCCCTATCAGTAAAGAAGCAACAAGTGCCTACAAAGGATAGGTCTTCGATGGCACAATTAGTGATACTATGTAAAATCCAGCTTAGTTTATGCCACAAAATTAATTTCTGTATTTATATGCTGAACAAAGATGAGGGTTATTCAATAAAAAAAAATTCTGGAAATAATTTCTGATTTATTTTCCAGACCCAGAATGTCATACAAACTAGAATTGTCCTCTTCTTGGTCTTTCTTAGTGATTTATCTTTTGTTAGCACACAGTGAGTTGGTTTTCACTGATAAAAAGATTAAATATTGTTCTAAATAACCATTGCTTTCCTATGTAACTTTACTGAAAATGGGATCCCAAAACAACATTTGTTTCCAAAACAACTATTAATAGACTGAAATAAAAATCTAATTTCTGGAATGATATTTGAAATAGCTTTTTCACTCTGTAAAATATGGATGATAGCTTTAAAATATATATATTATGCTACTTTATAAGAAAATTATACCAAAAAGGGACCCTGATCAAATGAAATGACTTTATAATAATACATAAAATATTTTTAAAAGAGTGGCAATATATTCAAGTTCCAGAGCTAATGAAAAAATGATTTATAGCAGTAAGAGAGTAACACAACAGAACATATGACAGAGCCCCTTTCCTTAAAGAAACACGATGTGACAGAGAAAAGAAAGTAATTAATTGTTCTGCAAATGTGTAATTATTTGACAAAACAGAGAAAGAAGACTCATTAGTTTACCGTAAATGGGAGCTGGAGTTGGAGTAGGAGCTAGAAAGGACATTAATATAAAGGATTTTAATCACAATTAGTAATGGAAAGATATAAGATAGCACAAGAAGAAAAAGACTGAACATGATTAAGATTATAAAACTAAGATTATAAAACTTAGCTATGAGACATGGTATTGATATACATGTGGTAACAATTTAGGGGGGAAAAAGCTTCAATTTTAAGTAAAAATAGATTATTTTCTCCAATTTTCTTACAAAAATATCACTAAAATGCATAACTGCCATTATATTCCACTGCTGCTGCAAAATATATTTTTACTGAAATTATTGCCTTATATGCATCTTTCAAAGAAGAAAAATGTGGGTATTTAACTCGCCTATAAAATTGTAAAACTATAACAAGCAAAAAATTACTATCGACAATTTTTTCTCTCAACCTAAAATGGGGCAGCAAGCTGTGCTGTGTGTGTTCCAGTTCTTACCAACAACACTAAGCACAGCACTGGCAGAGACGCTGTCCAGAGTTGTGTTGGCCACACATGTGTAGGTCCCACCATCATCGTCACTTACATCAGCTACCACCAAGTGGTCCTTGTCAACAGTGAACCTGTGAATGAACACATTCAGAGCAACTGAAATGGACATCCAACCATGCCTGATGACTGCTTTACTGGCATGAAAGAAACTGTTAATTTGATAAAAGAGAAATATGATAAAGATTTGTAGCACATTACAGCTAAAATCTTACACACCATGTATCACTTTGATAATGACTAAAGTTGGAAATCAAAATGAATGAGAATCTTGGGTTAGAAGGGCTTGTCAAATCATCTGGTTGGGTGGCAGTCAACCACACCCCTGAAGTTTTAGGAGCTTCCTAAGAGACCAGGAACATCCAGAGGTTATGTGGGATCACTCCAGTTACCTTACTGGAGGGCTTTCCTGCAGCTCCTGCTGCTAAAGAACTTTGAGCACCACTTACCCAGCTCAATTTCTAACAAAGTATGTGTTTTAAAATAATTTTCTATTACTGCAGAAATTTTGTGTCATTTCTGCCACATGCATAAACTCTCACAGGAGAAAGTACCGTACATGCAAATAGTATCACTAGAAACGGGAAGATTTAGATCAGCAATCACCATGAAGAGTTTTCTAGAGGTTACTTGTGGGCATGAAAGATTACTCAGTAGGTCACAAATTCACTAATTCATATTCATGCAAGGTTTTAACGAGGTTGCATAAATCATTAACTGTCTTCATAGAGAATTTCCAAGTTGAAACTTCAGCCTACTTAACCTAGAAGTCACTTCATCATTAACAAATGAGATTCCACAAATAAAACTGAACAGTCGAAGAAGAGAACTAGATGGAAACTCTGGAAACATTAACAAGCAATAGACCACCATTTAGGGACATTGCAAGCAAACCACAGAAACCACTAGCATACAGCATTCCTTCTAACAGGGGGTGATGCCTGTGCTGCACTCAACTAAAATTCGCACCTTCAACTCGGTGTACTTTGCTAAATCGAGGGCCTCACCTGGAAAATAGGCACCACCTTCCTTCCATTCCAAGCTAAAGGACTGCAACATGCCCAGGCTCTTAAATTCTTTTTTCTTCTCTTTTTAGTGGCTTTACATAAAATCAAAAGAAAACTTCCTATCTAAAAAAAAATTAGTGTCCTTTAAAATCTTAACAAGGATTCAGGGGCATTCTGGTGATTAAAGAGATCCTATTGCTGCTTATTTATAGGACAGTATGAAAGCATCTGTTGAGACTTCACTGTATAAGACAGAAAACAATGGACGTTGTCCAAGGCCTGAAAGGTTTTTCCCATCCTGAATTACACTGGAGACCAACACACAATATAGAAAAACATTCTCAGGGTCTTATTTCAATAACTGGATACCTTTTTAGGTGTCAGCATTTTACAGCAGAGAGAAAATTAATATCTATTTTGGAGAGAGCAGACTTCAGAGATTTTAAAAACATCATGGTTAAGTAACCACACAACAAACCTTTTTAGTTCAATAGAAGCTTAAAGATAGAAGAGAGAGAAGCTGGGATGGCTCAATGGGTTGAGCACTCACTTTGCAGCCCCAGAGACCAACGATTGAATCTCGGCTCCGGCCCAGATGGACCCATATGCTGAACTGGGGTGTGCCCCCAGTTCAGTTCTTGCCAGGGCCTATGTGGGAGGCTCCCGGCCCAGTTCCTGCCCTGTGCAGCCCCGCGCCCACCTGTGGAGTAAAAGTATGTGGAAAACTAATGCTGTCAACTATGGAGTCTGCTCTGGGCCCTCTCCCTTCTCTCTGTCCATCTCTGTCAAAAAAACAATAAAAATAAATCTTAAAAAAAAGAAAGAAGAGAAAGAATGGAAAGAAATTGTCTTCAAATACCTTTCGTCAATGGGCAGCTCATGGTTGTCCTTCAGCCATACGACAGTGGGGATTAAAGTGTGATCGTGTTTCACTTTGCATTCAAAGGACACTGTGCTCCCTCTTTGCACAACTGCATATTCAGGCTGTTTAATAATCCTAGTTGGATCTGAATTTTAGAGTTACTGTTAACCATTGCCAAAATGAGAGAATTTGCTCAAAGTCACATAATTCTTGAAAACAATTTCACAACCTCTGGCTTACCTTTGATTTCTAAGTTAACCTCATTCTTTGCCATTCCTAACTTATTCTTTGCAACACATGTATAAGTTCCTATGCTCTCTTTTTGGGCCACAGGAATTTCCAAAGTTCCATTTACATGTAAAATATAAGTATCTTCTCGAAGAGCACTACCTTTAGTTCCTTTAAACCTTCATTATGGAAATAATCAGAGAGAGAAATAAAACACATGATAATTTGAAGTCAGATATAAAATGCCATGTTCAAGATCAATATACCATTATATGCATTATAGTATCAAGTTCAGCGATGTTTGGGATCTGTACAAGAATACTGCATACTTGCAAGTCAATGAAATGAATGTAAAGACAGGGTCTAAAACTGGAGAATTCAATGATAAATGGTACATGAAGAATTAGGGTGACAATAAAAAATAGTTGAATTATAATTTTCATTATGAGAGATTCATAATTTAAGAAACAGTTTATTACATAATTCTATTTCTAAATAATTGATAATACAGGCAAAATAAAGATTGCTCTTTTTGATATTTCCCCCATACTGTGATGCATTTGTAATCCTATCTGCAGGCTACAATTCTAAAGAGATTTTGATTTCAAGATTACCAGGATAGTTTTTTGAAAGTATCAATAGGAAAATATTTCAGAAAGGGGAAAAAAACCCACAAGCATGTATGTAAAGCATGTGTAGCTTCCTGGTTAGTGTCAGACAGAAGTGAGGATGAATGAAAAGGGGTGAGGCTAAGTCAACCTGGACTAAGTGTTAACCTGCCACCTTCATTAGGAAAACGTCTGCAAAATCAGCCATATTTCTCTTCTCTGTAGATGAAATGGAGACCTAGGGAGATTATGCTTTAAGTTTACACCTGTCTTTAATCTTATATCAGTGGATAGAGCCCTGCATAGTGTCTGGCATCTGATTGATGATCAATAAGTAAATTTTCCAATTTTCTCTCACTCATTCTTTCTGAGCTGTTGCCTAAGCTAGCCTTGTTTCTTCCAGCTCATGCTAAAGTAGGCAAGCTAGGAAGATAAACAGAGCTCTTAGGTCAGGAGTGTTATATGAAAGAGAACATTTTAAAGTGGGGAGGAAAAAGACACAGCAGAGCTTGGCTGGATCAAAGTCAGGAAGTTTAGGTGGGAGAGGTACTAAAGATAGCACTGGTAATAACAAATTCTGGCTTTGAGCTTATAGAACTTCTTCCCCATTCCAAATGATATTTTATTATCAAAGAATGTCCCTCAACCAATCCCTCCAGCTACCATTCATGAAGTCCCAAGTTATGTACATGGCATTGTAAAATACAGCAACCTTAATTTTTTTCAAAAACAATGACATACATCTCTGTGGTTGACAAAATGTGCTGCTAAATAGATTATACACATGAAAGTATTTAACACAGAGCAAGTAGTTAATAAATGTTTATGAATAAATTCCACAACTAATAGTATGATGGATTCTATATTGCCTTTTCCCTATTTGTTCTCTGACTAATACCCAACATACTAAAAAATTTGAAGGCTTTAGCAAATATAAATATTAAAAAGAAATAGAGCCAATACTTACCACTCAATGGTAGGGAGAGGAGACCCAAAGAAGGCACAATCTAGTAAAGCAGGCCTGTTTGCAATGACCTGATAGAGTATGTTTGCAGATGTAAGGATTCGTGGTGACTCAGCTAAAAACATTTTAATAATATAAAGTAAATATTAAAATAAAATAAACATTTAGGCCCACTGTAGTTTATTGCATTTTGTTTTAAGGCCATTAGAGTTTATGGCACAACCAACATGTCTCTGTCCTTATGGTCTCTACAGGATGACACTCCTAGCCACTCAAGGTGGAAAAATGCAAGCCTTCTCCCTCTGCCTCATGCCCCACATCTGGACTCAGGTACAGCATTTCAATGACTGATTTATTTATCTGTATTTCCTACTAGTATACATTGTGAGTCCCTAAAGGGCAGGGAATGGGACTTTTATTTTTTTCTACGCAGAAACTAGCACAGTACCTGGCACAAAATCATGGCTAAGTACATTTTTTGTTGACTAACTGGCCCACCATAACCCTAGGGTGGACGGGAGTGGTAGGGAACACACAAGCCAGCAGAAAAATGCAGAGTGCTGATGACTAAAGAACACATTCAGAAATAAAACCTGTTTCCTACACATCCACCAATACCTTCACCGCTCAGCATTTTTTTCTTTTCTTTTTTTTTTTTGATTTACTAACATTCATTTTGCACACAAATGAAAAATACCAAGTACTGATTAGCTTTCCTGACTTTAATTTTGTTTGAAAGGGAGCCTACTAGACTTAAAGAGTTGAAATACAATTCCCCGGCACCAAGAAAACAATTTTCATATAAACTTTTAACAAGTTTGGTATTTTGGTAGTTTTGTTCATTATGAGAAATACAGTGTTCGCATGAAATGGTTCATACCAACCATTTCAGAACATGTTCAAGTATGTCATAGCTTTATAAATAACATTATTATGACTTAATAAAGAAATGCACATCTATGACTTGGATAAAGGCCAGACATAATGATTAATGATTTATTTCCAAAAAATCAGAATCATGAAACTATTATTCAACACATCAGTGTCTGAGGATGGAATAGTAGTATCATTCTGTTACTTACAACAGACCAGTGCTGTCTTCCTATTGAGGGGTTTGATACTTAGTCTAACCAACTGTGCATGGAATAGCCTATAAGTTTGAGTTTTTCTATAATGAATAATTTCCCATTATAAAAACTGTTATGAAAGAACATTAATAGCTGACTGCAATACCCTTTAGGGCAAGGTTTGTTTCATATTCATTTTCCCATATACCTTAGAGCTCCAAGTACTGTGAATTGCACATAGTAGATGCTCAATACATTTTTGCTGAATGAATGAAAAACAATGTAAGTCATTAATTTAATTTGCCATGTTTTTAATAAAGAAAGAGCTTACCCAACACATTTACAAAAGCATTTGCCAGTAAATATCCATATTCATTGGAGGCGTTGCACTGATACACTGCACTGGCTCTTTCTTGAACATTTGAAAAAATAATGGTATCACCATCTATTTTTCTGCTAGGGTCCTCAGGGGCAACTGTTTGGGTGTAAAAATAAAAGATACATTTTCCTTTTTGCTTAGAAGATGTAAAGCTTGGAGTCTACATTATAGACAGAAGAGGAATACAGACTGATTTAGGTCTATCCAGTAAGAAGGAAGAGACTAAGAACCCAGGCAGAAGCTATAATTTTTCTTCCTAAGAATTTAGTTATCATTTATCATCATGGGTGTATGCTTGATGCCCATTTAATCTTAAATGGATGGATTCCGTGAGACTGAATATTATTTTGAGAGATGTAGGAACAGAAAAGCACAAATTAGGTGAAAATTGCAATATAAACACAGGAAAACATTGCATTGTTCACAAAGAAAACCATGCCTAAGAGGGAAGTTAATTAATAAGAGCAGACAGCAAAAGCCAGTCAAAAGTATAGAAATCCTCTGGCTCATCCAAATCTGTACTTTTTTTAAAAAAAAAGATTTATTTTATTATTTTTGACAGAGGCAGAGAGATACAGAGAGAAGGAAGGGGCCCAGAGCAGTCTCTATAGTTGTATGTCATCAGTTTTCAACATGGTTTCGTTCCACACAGGTGGGCGGGGGCTGCTCAGGGCGGGAACTGGGCTGGGGGTGTCACACATGGGAGGCACGCCTCCTTGAGCCAGGGGCCCAACTGAGGGGCAAGAACCAAACGGGGGGGCTCCCACATGGAAAGCACACCCCAATTCAGCATATGGGTCCGCACAGGCCGGGGCTGGGATTCAATCCTCAGTCTCCAGGGCTGCAAAGTGAGCGTTTAACTTGCTGAGCCATCCCGGCTTCCCCTGTACTTTTAAAATAAGATTTATCTTATCGTTTTTTGAGAGGCGAGATACAGATAAAGAGAGAAAGAGAGAGAGAAGGGGGTACCCAGAACAGTCTCTACAGTTGTACATCATTAGATGTGACATGGTTTCAGTCCCCACAGGTGAATGTGGGGCCTTGTGGGGCAGGAACTGAACTGGGGGCCTTCCACATGGGAGGTGAGAACCTTCACTGCCCTGTCATCCCAGTGGTTACCAGTTGTGCTGAATGCAGTTCAATATATGGGTTTACATGAGCCAGGTCTGGGAATTGAACACTGGACCTCGCGATTGCAGGCAAACGCTAAACCTGCTGACCTATCCCAACATCCCCCAAATCTGTATTTTAAGATCCTCTTATTAAAATAACTAGATAAATAAATAAGTAAATAAATAACTATTGAACTAATAATCAAATGCGAAAATATTTATGCTTCTCTTTTGGAAATTCCTGAGGCTGATGTAGAAATAAAAGAAATTGTATAAAATTTCTCTTAAAAGTAATTAAAATTTCTCAAGTATTTAAACCCTGTTAAGTCCAAGATTAATACTTACTGAAGTGGAATGGAACTGGTTGGGTAATATAATATGTGAAAATATAGTCCAGGGCATGCCCAATAATTTGGAAGTGCTACTGGAGATATATTCCTTTTTGTGAATACTACACATAAACCTGAGGAAGAGACTAAGAAGCTATACCTTACATGGTTTTAAAAGTACACTAAAAGGGATCATAGGTATCTGTCTCAGCATGTGAATCAAAATCAAAACTAAATAACAGCATCATTTCTTTTAAACCGCTCTTGCAACTTGAACCACTGAAGTAGACTTTACTTTCAGTCTACGTGCCATTTTTTTCTCTTTGATGATAGGAAAAGTATGCGCATCTAAGACAAAATTATTACTGCATTTAGACTCCTTTATCCCTTGAACATTTCAAGTATTTGGTTCATTTGTGATTCACTCATTTTAATAAAAATAAACCAAACTATTATTATTCATCTTTGTTTTATTACTCATATTCAAAGTATTATGCTCACTCATTCTGCATTAGTTTTCTACTGATGCTGTAACAAGTTCCCAGAAACTTAGTGGTTTGAAACCACATAAACTTACAACCATACAGAAATCGTTTATAGTTGTCTGACACTATGATTATAATCAATAACTAATTTATAAAGTCATCTTAGATACCCCAGTTAGTTCAACTAGTGACTGGGGTGTGCCAAGGTATTTTTAGTCGGCTTCTTAGCTCATATTTGCTATTTATGTCTCTAATAGTTTCAAAATTGCCTTAGAAAACATGTTCTTCCAATCAGAAGACAAATACAAGTTCTGTTTCCTTTAACAGGGTATAAATTTCATCAATAAATGACAGCATAGGACAGAAATGTCACACTGGCCTAGGAAGTGAACTACAGCTATGGCTAAGACTGCCAGGTACCTTGAGAAAGCAGTACACCTCAGGGCAGCCACGTCCCTTGTTCCAGACCCCAAGTCCAGCATCATCAGAGTCTTTCTGATTCACACACAGTCATGTCTAGCCACAGCCTCCACAAGGTGTGCAGCACTTCTGAGCCTCTCTCTCTGCCAGTTATTCTTAGCACTTTTGGGATGCTCGGTGACCCCACGTGTCCATTCTGACTGCATCTCTGTGGACATGCCAGGGAGTGCATGGCCGGGAGTCTATAATGGGAATGTTAGACAGTGATGAGGCCCAGGGAGAGCTCTGGGCTGAATCTCTCTGGATGGGTAGCAGACTGGGTGAGAAGAGCTCCTTGAAATCCTTGAATATATTGAGCTTTTAGAAGTGACATCACCTTGTATTGTTAAATGGGTAGAGAGTACCAGTTTTGCAAGATGAAAACATTCTTGGAGAGCTCTTTCACAATAATGTGAATCTACTTAATACTACTTAACTGTACACTTAAAAATGGTTAGGACGGTAAATTTTATGTTATGTGTTTTTTATCTACAATAAAATTTACATCACCATGAACATGGAAGACCAGTTCAATGAACAAAGCAGTAGAATAATCTTTCCCCAGTGGGGACTGATCAATAACATCATAAACCATTTAAAAAAGGTTTCATGTGCTCACAGTTACACTTTTTGATCTTATTCTTTACCTCAAAGGTATCTAACAGCATCAGCCTTATTTTTGTTAAATGGAGCAGTCTCTGAATACTTATTTTTGGCAATATATTTAGGAATAAAATAAACCCTTTAGATGAGAGTAGTGAATAAGCAGGTCTCTCTCCATGGAGTTTGGACTACATTTTCCTTAAGCACTTAATAAGGAAACACAAACCAACCCAGAAACTGTTCCAGTGACATATGAAGGTTCAGTTGGTACTTGGACAAATAATAAAATCGCTAATACAGAGATATATGATGCCTTTGGACTGTGTGCCGGTTACTGGCTGGGACATCTCCAACATCAAAATCTAAGTTATCCAAAGGAATAATAATTAATTCTGGGAATAACTAACTTCTTTTGTGACAAATGAACACTGGAGAAGGAAATTTAAGGGCCATAGAATCACCACATAAACTTAAAAACCCTAAAGGTAAGGTTCAGAACTGAGGTAATTAGCCTTCCAACAACTCTTTTATTCCATCTCTCCTGACATGGCTGACAGAACTACAAATGCTTCTGATACTTACATAATGAGAACAACAGTGATCAGTGTCAGCTTACATGCATAAAGTACTATTAATTAAAAAAAACATTTTTATATCTATTGCATAATTTTATTTAAAATTTTTTGTGAAATAGATTAGACAGTATATGTATTTTGGAGATGAGAAACTAGAGACTCGAGCATTTAATGGTTTGTTAATATGAGATTAGTGTTCAGATTTTCTGAGTTAGTCTACTTTATAAACATCTCCAGAAATCTAACCATTTGGGCATAATGGGAAAAGATGAATTTTTCTCTTCATCTACTTATTTCAGCCCCTATGATAGGATGACAACTAAGCGCTTTACTGTTGAGAAAAGGAAAGACGATGCCTTGGAATTTTGGGAAGATCCTGGTCCATGCCTCCATTCCCCTTGCTGCTTATTATGTGATACTGGCTTTCAACCTCCCCTTCAATATCAGCGATATACGTAATGGTGGCAAGAGGAGGTCTCTGTCTATTCTCATTCCCTTCATTTCTTTCCTTCCTCATCTCTTAGAGCAAAGAAACATTTTAACATAAAATGATGGTGCGATCTCACATATGTTCCAGGTGGAAGAACCTGAGATCTGCCACACTGACACGATGAAAGCTCTACACGCATCAGGCTCCCCTGCTGTCTTCTAGGACAGGGACAGGAACCGAGGTGTCCATGGCCTTGGCTTTGGACACTTCCTTGTAGGTCCTGGGTTCCACTTCCACACTTTCCCAGACACTGCAGATCACACAGTAAAATCCTAGCTCTCTTTTGGAACCAGCTCTCTGAGCTCTCTTTGTCCTGACTTCTGTAGGTTGTTTAAAATATATCTTAGGTAATTTTGGGAAAATTCCATATTTAATAGTCCAAGTCTAAAATCCACTGTCACAAATCAGTAACACTGTATTTTGCTAACAAAACCCAAGTTTTAGCCCTCTTTCTCCCTGATCCTGCTTCTCCTTTCATAGTATTTATGTGCACAAGGCAGCGAGAGCCTACAGAAGTGGGAAGAGAGTCAATGACCATCAGTCAGGTATGGGGAGGCTGGTAGTATGGTCCCCTGGCAATAGCTTTGCTGCGTGGCACCTGGCTGGGACTTTAGGCACCTGGCAGAAATGCTGCAGAGGCACAGCTGTCCCCTGTTGCACCCTCACCAGCTGGTTCACTCAAGGTTTCTGTAACCTCTTAGGTGGAAGGTATTGTCACCAAGCCAGCTTGTGTTTCTAGCTAACTTCTGGGACCTATTCTAGGACCCCATGAAGGTCAGGCATGCTTCCCATGCCAATTCCGTGCCACTATACTGTAGCAGATTTTGCTCTCTCTTGCAGCAGACTCTGCCTCTTTGCCATTCTCCCCATTAGACCCACCACTAGTGGGTGCAGCTGTGGGATACACATCTCAGAAAACTGCAGCTGAGAAACAAGCCCCAGTCCAATTTCCAGAATGGTCCCAAACATCAAAGGCAATTCTGTTTAGGGGCTTTCAAATTCATGGGGCACCTATCAAGCAAGGGGAGAGCCACAAGTCTCCTCAAATTTCTAACACTTTTTTGACACTTTTCTTTCCCCTGGACTTCTTATGTTGGATCAGGGGAAGTCAACACAAGGAGGGGGCACGTAGAGTTCACTTGAAACTTAGTTGTTTACAACAGTGTCTAGCCAAGAGGCCACTCAGCAGAAGCTGTAGGTGGAGCAGCTGTTGAGAGCGAGGGTGAGGAGCAGAAGGGCCCTTGCAGTATTATTGGCAAGAGAGCTGAGCGTCCCCATCAGCTGCCTCAAGTTCATCCTTTTAGTTATGAGGCTCCAAACAGCAATCCATACACATTTAGCTCAGACACTCAATGTGGAGAAAGACACCTTTCAGGGATGCTTTCCATCACCTTGGTGTAAACATACAGCACCTGCTCCTGGCACTACAGGGCAGCCTGCCAGGACTCGTCTGCTGCTGTGCCAGGTGGTATTTCTCTCTTTGCTCGCCCTCCAGAATGACAGCTCTGAGGCACACTGGACATAGAGGGACTCCGGATCTGTAGGCGCTATAAAATTCTGATCTGATCTTTGCTCAAAGTCCTGTTTTCCTTCTAGTGGAGACTTAACAAATACTCTTGGGATAGAAGAAATGGACCTTTTTGAAACATAATTTGAGAGATTTTGTTCTAACTCTTTCTGCTCTGGGTCTCATCAGGTGATATGGTTCAGAAGAAGGGCCCAACTTGACTCCTAGGAGCACTGTGCTGAGACACATCCTCCATCCCTCAAAATGTATGCCTGATCAGGCCTGATGGAGAGAAGAAGGCATATGTTTGACTGGCTCCTGACTATGATGCTTTGAATGTTGCCAACAAAATTGGGATCATCTAAACTAAGTCCAGCCGGCTAATTCTAAATACAAAAAATTTTCACTTGTAAAAAAAATAAAAAATAAAAAAAATATGCCTTTCACAGCTGATCCTCCCCCAAATCATTTGTTTAAATTGGAGTATGTATGAGTGCATTTTCAGAACTCTTAATACAACTAAAGTTACAAGGTTTCCTGAGAGGCACTGCCTATGCAGGGTGTGGAAGGGCAACAAGCCGAAAGAATCTGGAGGAAAAATTAACTTCATTATTTAACCTCCTCTTGTTCTCGTGTCACTGACCCACCTCCATCTCAGTTTTCCCTACTTATGATGGCATTCTGGCTGCCAGCTCAAGGATTTATCTTTTCAACATTCCCTGGCTCCCTGGTTTTCCCGCTGAGTGGCTAGGTGGATGGCCCTTTCCACTCAGTTTCAGTGAAGCCAGATTTCAGGTGCATGCTTAATCTACCATAAATGACACAGATCCTCTGAGCTGCACAATGTGGTGGAAAAGTGCTGAGCACACTCCATCCTTTACTACCATTCTGTATGCGTTCCTCAATAATCAGATACTGTACCATAAAACTTCTTTAGTTCTGTGAGTTCTTTCACGTTTTCTCTCTATTTTCACATGAGTGAACTATGAATGCCTTTGAGAGGGGGAACTGCTTCTCAATGCACAACCACAAAATATTCTAAAGTTCTTCCCGATTCTGATCATGGTTAAAATTGGAAGTGGAACCATCTAAACCCCATTTGCTGGCCTGTTTAAAATCTGTTTTCTCCCAGGAGCATATTTCCTTTTACAGTAAACAAAGGCTGTTTCAAAGTTCAGTCATGTACCACTTAACAATGAGGATCTGTTCTGAGAAAATACATCGTTAGGTGATTTTGTCATTGTGCTAACATCAGAGTGCACTTACACACACCTCAGTGGCATAGCCTACTACACACCTAGGCTGTATGGTGCAGCATCATTGTATATGTGGTTTGTCATTGACCAAAATGTCATCATATGGGCACATGACTATCCGATAACTACTCTGACACAAATACTCTTGATACATACTCACAGAACGAGGTGCTCTTACTCAGTCTAACCCACAGTTGCATAACCTTGATGGTAAGAAACAAGTACTTGTGCCATTTCAAGTCTACCAGCAATTTTTATATTCATCTTAGTGTGAAGACTATTTCAGGAAAGCCAGTTTAATAAATTTGGTAATGTAAAAGTAGAACCAATTTTTTATTCTGGCTTGAAAGCAATGAAGATCCAAGCTGCACTCCATCATAAGCCTGAAGCTTTTCTTTATTGTGAGTAAAGAATATCTTTGCAAATTATTATGCTATGACTGGAAGGGTGAACCTGTGGCTGGTTTTTAAATGGAAAGTGATTTTCTCACTTTCTGAGTCTAAGAGAAGGTCTGCACTCCATAAGGGGAAAATGTTCCAAGATTCTCCTGCGAGTGGTGGTGGGTGGGGTAGAGGGAAAGGAGACTCAGTGGGTTCTCTGTGGATACTTATGGCTTGGGAATCTGGGGGCAGAGAGGTGCAATATTCATTTTCTGTTTTCGTCTCCTTTCTTTAATTCCCTTCTGCTATCCTCAAGCATTTAAGCAAGTTTTGTAAAAGTCTTTGCTGTGATTTAGGAGAGTAATAAATGGTCTGTGACCACACTTTGGGGAACTGTTCTGGGCAGCAGAATGGCAGCCTGGAGCAGCTGGCTCAGAGAGGTCCAGGGAAGGTGGCAGAAAAAGGTGTCACACAGTGACCAGGACTGTGCAAGAGTTGCTCAAGCATGATCTCAGCAATATTTGGGGAGGGAAGCTGGTCAAAGATTGAGCTTTCTGCAGACAACCATGGTCAGAGGATGTGTTCTTCTTTGGGTATTAAATGGGATGGTGACCTCTGAGAACTTGGGAACATCTAGGCTACATTTAGAAATAAGAACCCTTTAAGACAGCCATGTTTTTTATTCTTGTCATAGCCACTATCTCTATTCCTAGTCTTCCCACCCATTTCCTCTGACTCCTATGAGGTTATCACAAACCATTTCATATTTTGAACAAGGAAGATAATCTGAATTTTTCTGTGATATTTATTTCTGACCCTGTCATTCTTCCTATGATCCATGTAAAAAACAAAAGAAATATTCCCATGTCTCAATTAATATACCATTATGTTAATAGTACAAAATATTCAGTTATAATAAACATCTAAAGATAATAAAATAAAAATCTAAAGGTAATTTGGTGTCTCTGTTTAACTTATACATGGCTTCTTTTCTTAACTTAAATTATTTGATCACCATTTGCTCCCTTCTGAGATGTAGCTATGCTCTGAAAATATACTGCAACTGGATCAAGCCAGTCAAGGAAACTTACGTTCTATTGGAACTCCGTTTGATAACCAGCTAATTCTAGGTTTGGAGTTGCCATTAGCTCTGCAGATTAGGGCCCCATCCTCTCCTGGGGACAGCACAAGATTTTGAGGTGCCATGATCCAGTATGGAGCCGCTTTATGGAGGAAAGAAAAAACAAAAAAATTTGAATCAAATAAGTATTCTAGCAAATTTAGTGTATTGAACTATTTTAACAAAAATAAGTATTTTACAAAACATTTGTTAGTTTAATTTTTCTAGAGTGAATACCTTTTAAGTAATGCTTCAAAGACTCCTTCAGATTTTCAAAAGAATGTTTAAAAGAGACTCACTGACATCTATGTATTGTTTCTACACCTTTTTGATACTAATATCATTATCTCATTTTACGTTAAATTAATCAGACATCAAAAAGGTGACAGGCTTTTATATAAGGCTGTAGAACAATTTCAGGTACAGATAGGGCTAAAACACATAATGATAAATTATGAGATCCATAGACTATATGTAATTATAAAATTTAGAAACAATTTTTAAACTTTGCATTTTTGAAAAGTTGCAAAATTAGTATACAGTGTTCCCACAAGCCCTTCACCCAGCTTTCTCTAATGTTAATGTCTTATATAACCATGGTATCGTTATCAAAACAAGAAATTAACATTGGTACAATGCACTTAACTAAACTCCATACTTTAGGACTTTCCCAGTTTTCCCACTAATGTCTTATTTCTGTCCTGGGACCTTGTCCTGGACACCACATTGTGCTTATATGTTACATCTCCTTTCTTAGTTTCCTCCAATCTGACAGTTTCTTGGTCTTTCTGTGTCTTTCAAGACATTGAGACTTTTAAAGAATAGTGATTTATTAAAAAATATAATCAAAAGTATATTATTTAAAGATTTAGGACCTCTCAAGAAGGTAAGAGCAATGCATTTTAAACAATGATATACCTTTAACTGTGACAGAAATGGTATGATGAATGGCTCCTAATGTATTTTTTGCTATACACTGGTAATTTCCAGAGTCTGCTTCTGAAACCTGAATGATCTGCAGAGTTTTCTGAAAGTTCCTATAAAATGTCCGGTTAATGGGTAGTGTTCCATCTTCTTTTACCCAGTAAATAATTGGCGTAGGCCTGATAAGAAAAATAAATAATGATGTTACAAAAAAAGAAGATGACCTAGCTTTTCCTTGAGAATGAATTTTCTTGCAAGTTCATAACAGATTTTTTTTTATATAAAGATCATGAGAAATATACAGATATTACATCTAGCATCAAACTTTTATAATAATCAAAACCTTATATTTAAGGCTGTAAGCTACAATTTTCACAGAAGCAGAACTATACTAATTGATGGCACATCATAAACTTTGACTTCAGTGATGCAGTAGGAACGCTAGCATGAGGGTACTTTACTTAATAGACTAATTATTTTCCTCAAAGTTTTGACCAATGAGGCACTCTTAGAAAATTTTACACAAAGGTACTGAGTCAATCAAAAGAATTACCATGAAATTAATAATCATGAGTTATAATTTTTTATCAGCTAGATTTAAAAATGCACAAAGATATAATATGCATATCTGTGCCCATAAACGTCTACACACATTTCCATATCGAATAAAACAACTATTCTATTTCATAGCAGGCTATTTGATGATATAAATGAAGTGGTTAGAGAAATAGCACTCGTCCTTTAATTTTATTAGTAGTGATATTTAAAAATGTTAAAGCAATTGAAAAGAATAGATCAATTCATGTATTATACTATCTCTCACTGTGTTACTTATTCAATTATGAAATATAGAGACAAATGAAAAGCCAGAATCTTAGAGCAAAAAGATCTGCTTCAAAGTCATCCCTGTCCCTAAAGTGCTGTTTGACCTTAGATTCCAGACCTCTTTGGGCCTCAGTGTCCTTAGTTGTCTTAATGGGGAAAATAATGCTGGACTTAATCAAGTGAGTTTAGAAGATTTTCATGAGGGTTAAATAAAAATCCATTTGACACAAACATTTACTAAACACTGAACTATAGACCAAGCACTGAATTGCATGTTGGGAAGATAAAGATGAAATAGAGTGGTCCAAGCCCTCAATAATATCACAGTATTTGTGATTAGAAATGCAAGTGGGATTAATTGATGGTTTTTAGAATTGATTTTGGCTTATTCGGTTGAATAAAATTAATTGAACATATATATTTGATAAAATGGCTTCTAAATTAAGATGCCGTATATGGGTAGAAAATGTGAAATCATTTTAAAATTTTGAAAATACTATACACATGTAGAATCTGATAGCACATTATGGTGTTTCCTTATAGTCAGGTTAATCTGTATTTTATACGATCTGAAGGTGATAGGGTGATGGGACAAAAGCATGAGGTTATAGCTTAACAAACTCATGAATTATTCTGGAGGCCTACTACTCCATTGAGCAGGTATTAAGAATTAGACTTATTTTGATTCTATGAGTTTTACAATTGTGATTTTATCTTTGTTTTATAATATTCTAACTTAAAAACAATAATTTGGAAGTTTTATACAATTTCCAAATACTGGCCATATATATATATATCATTTGTGGGAAGGGGAATCACTTAATTGTGAGAATGGGTACCTCTACTCCCAAAAGGTTGAAGGTTGGTAGAGTAAGCCACTGTCTAGCACAATGATGATGAAAATTGCAAGGGTTTTGTTTTTTGTTTTTAATTCTGGTGGGAAAGACATATGAGAATAGATCTTAATATCTTTAAAAGGCTTCTTTTTTTCTTCTAATTTGCAGTTACTTGAGGAACAGAAGAGTGTATAGTGTGCTTTTGTGACATGGTCAACAAAGGCTTCCATGTGTCTGCAATCAAGTTATTACTGGAGGCTGATTCTGGGAAGGAATGTGAGACTGTTGAGTTAGCAGGTCAAGGGTACCACCGATCATAACATGTGACCACAACGTGTTTCCAAGGTTCTAGTCAATGTTTACAGCAAATGTGCCCATATCAATAGTACTTACTCTCCATGAGACATAAGAGAGGACTGTGTAGAAGCTTGTCTTTTATGCGTACCTAATGAAACAGGTGTTCTTGTATCGGAGCAAGGGAGGCCT